>VDFB02109598.1:0-65894 GCA_007258455.2 Sequoia sempervirens
TTTGATCTAACTATGGAAAGAATTCACCATTATAATTTCATGAAACCCTATGTGGCATAACAATTCATTATAATAGCAAAAATGCATGAACACATACAAAAAGAGCAATATTGAGGGCAAGGTAGGCACAACATATATTTCTCTCTCGTGCAAAAGTTAATTACAAATGAGCAAAAGCTCTTATTTATAGACATCGAAAGGTGTAGGGAACCCTAAAATCACCTCGAGTCAACTACAGTCTTGCAATGCATGCAAGATTTATTGCTAAACCCTAATTAAGCAAACTATACAGTTAACTGGAAAACTACCATCAGTTAACCGAGGCATCTAATCTAAAAATGGACAATTGTGCAAGCATGCACGTCCTTATTGAAAGCGAGTTAACTGGAAGACTACCATCAGTTAACGAAAAACCCTAAATGAAACTCCAAGTAAATAAAGTTGATCTCAGAATAGATATGCATGTGATGAAACAACAAGTTAACTTGAAAGGGTAACGCCAAGTTAACTCTTGTGTATAAAATCTATTCTGAGAGGTAGGAACTGAAGTCTACTGATCGTGATCTCGAGCAACCAATCCCTCAACGAGATCGTTAACTGAATCACTGTCTGGAGCTCTGATACTTTGTCGAAGAATGCTATGCCTGCGCAACATGTCTTCACCAGCTGTGATATGGGACTGAAGTTCGCCCCTACTCCTGGTTGCCTCATTGAACAATGCTGACAAGACTGTAAGCTGATTAATCTTACAGCCAATGGTCTCCCCACTGAAAATAGCATGAATGAGTGCCTGGAGCTCTAACTGAACATCAGTAAGCTCAACATAGGCACCACCCTCAATCTAATATCGACACGGTAAGCGAGATACTAAAGTCCTCACAAACCGGAGTGCAGTAGTAACATGCTCTCTACTCTCAGCCAATTCTGACGCCATAGTCTTCTCTATCTTTGCCTTGAAAACCAATTGTGTTTTCCAAGAGTAGATAGCTTCTCTATCCTCTGCATCTGTGACTGATTCATATGCCATACTCAGGTGAGCAATCATAATCTCATCCCGAGGTCTGTTAATTGCCATTTCTTGCTCCTCATCCTGGAGACGAAGATGGAGCTCTCTTGCATTGTACTGTAACTGATATAACTCTGTGAGCATAGAACGGCCTCTGGCAACGAACTCCTCTTCCCACTCATCCAAACGCTTGCCATATGCAACTAAATGATTAAGTTGGCCTTGTTCTGCTGGAGGCTCAAGCATCGGTGGGAGTGTGGTAATGGCATCTGACCTGTGCACAAGACCAGAAATGTATTGATGAAGTTGTTTGATTTCAGCCTTGAGGGCTGCCTTATCTTCTCCGTCCTTCAGCATTCTATCTCTAGCACTGTCTGTAGCAACTTGTAGTAGATCAACCTGAGTCTGGCGTGTGCTACGACCAAGGTTAACTGTGATAACCTCGAAGTCCTGAGATTCCAACTCAGCCAAGCTCTTCCCCTGTGGAGGTACAGCAGTCTCGACTATAATCTCCATGTCAGTATTCCTCTCCACGTGAACCATGCTCTTGATCCTTTTGTCTGGCGCATCCTAATAAATCTCATCAAAATCAGAATGATTAAGGACATAGGATGGTTGCTCTCTTCCTTCCTTAGCCGAAGCTCGATCCAAGATTGATCTCGACTAATGCTAACAATTTAGCGGTTCAGACTAGCAACAGAGGTTGCTTTAATAAAGTAAATGTGTGTAGAGGACCGCGAGGTGGAGATCTAAATCCAATTCAATGTGAATTGGACCGTGATCGCCTCGAACTCCAGAGTAGAACTTGAGGCTGAACCTCAGCACTCCATGGACTTTGAACTGGCCTCTGAACTGGCTCTGTGATAGGCTGGCTTCAGCTTTGTCTCTGTAATAATAGCGCCTTGCCCTTTGAATTGTTTGGCACTTGACCTTTCTTAGGAGGGTTACTCCTTTTCTTTTGTTTGGGTTTCGACGAGGAAGGTAGTGAAGGATTCACCACTACTGGCGACTCTACTTTGGGCACACTTACCCTCCTGGTCTTCTTGCTGTCGAGGTAAAGTATACTGTTCTGAATAATTCTACTTGACCTCTCCTTCACCGTTGCGTACTCCTTGGCGTACCAATCAACTGTTGGCAACGGCTGTGTATCAACCTGCTCTCTGAAAAACTGAGGAAGGACTTCTCCCTCATCATCTGATAAACCTCCCACATCTTTTGATAAGAAAACAGAAATCTATGAGAGAGAGAAACGGCCGTAGCTGCGTCTGCGAACCTCGAAGTCATCTGCGCAGTTTGCCCAATAATCCTCCATAGAAGGCTCATGAAATATGCTTCCAGCAAGGCGAGTTGTATAATGAACTGAAAGATCATAGGCACGTGCTTCAACAAGATACTTGAGATGATATTTCTCAAGCTCCTGCCCTGCAACTTTGGCATCAACCGCCGTCTTGCACCAATACATTCCAAATTGAAGAGGAAAATTGATAGATGGTCTATGCCTACGGCGTAAAAGACGATGAACATCATGCATCTATCTCAGGAACTCCATAAAGATTGTTTTATCCGAGGGATAACGTGGAAGCATAGCTGGATTTCCTGTAAATCCGTATACTCGGATGTAGGTATATGTCGGGAACTGAATAAACCAATCTGCCCAACTATCCATCGCTGCCCTAGCAACTGCCGAGATACGAACGTGCAACTCTCGGTCTAAATTTCTCACTGTATAAGTCAGGAAAGCCTCATGAACACGCTTGAAATGACGTTCAGCCTTAGTGAACTCAAGCTGATCATAATACTGATAGACTTTCTGAACACTGAGAATGCCCACGGTGTTTAGTCCTCGGAACTGACCCTGATAAGCGATCAAGTACACGAGATACAAACACATGTGAAACTCATGAGCAACTAGGAAACCAGTGATCTGCTTGTGGATAATATCGCTGATGAAGGATGCCCAGTCATAATGTTCCTGCCCAAAAATGATGCGACCAATAATGTAATTGTCAGAACCCTGGTGGTTCTCTATTCTGAAACCCTAACTGAAATTTGTGTTTTTGCGGATTTTTGGTTTTTTTGTGTTTTTGATGATTTTCAGACAAATTGCTAAAGCTGCGATTTGCTCAATAAATGCTAATAAATTCAAATAAATTCTAAATTTCATGCATTAAGCTCAAATATACTTAGAGAGTGAGGGCGCACCATTATATTATTTTCTTAGAGCTTTTACAATACAGAAATATGAATAAACAATGAAATACAATAAATTTCTTGAAGAACCTGATGGCGGCTGTGGCTGCAATAAATGAATGAAGAAATGGTACGGCTAGGTGGAAATGCAGGAATCTCCAGGCTCGAATCTCAATGCACAGTCTCCAATAAACCAAGCGCCCAAGATCCAGAAGGTATAAGCTGAAGGAGATGACGTTTTTCTCTGTGAAGAGGTAGTACGGCCTTGCTGGTACATGACTGTACGGCCTGACAGCAACAACATGAAATGAAGTACGGCTCCTTGAAATGTGTGCCAGATCTCAGATAAATGTCCCTTGAAAGATTCGCCTCTACTGGTAAATGATTATTCTCTGCTGACGCTGAATAAATAACTCAATAAATCCAATCTGTGATTTCTGTGTGAAATCACCAAGTGCAAGCTTCAACTGGTATTTCACAGTCTTAGTCTGCCTGATCTCTGAAGAGTTTTCGTTCTCCAGAAACGTCTGTCTGCCAGAAACCCTAGGGTTTGCAAACTCCAATGCTCAGAGCAAAAGACAAAAGTCGAATAATAATATCAGAATAGTTCGATTTTGCCTTGAGTGAAAAATATATACTCCTTGATAAAAATTCGACCCAACTCCTTTTAAAATAATCATTTAAATTAAATGATTTAATTCGCACTTTCACTTTAGGAGAAATCATTAATAATTGGCGTCCACCTTTTTAATGAATATTAAATACTCATTAAGTCAAAATTAAATACTTTATTATAAAGTATAATAAATACTTTATAATCAGGCCAATTAATTAAATATTTAAATATTTCAATAAAGTGACTTTATTATAAAGTCAAAATATTAAATATTTAATAAATCATTAAATACTCCTTATTTCTCCGTCTGATCAACAAACTGCTGAACTGGGTCGACTCTGAGCTGAATGGTTGAACCAGGTGCCCTGCCCAAAATAGTAGCTTCCGCCTGACCTAACTTTCTAAAAATAGAAAGTTCCTGAAAATGCACTCTGGAAGATTCTGCGAAGGCCCAACCTGACACAACTGCAAAACTGGAGCTACCAAACACTGAGCAACTGCCCCAGATGATCCTCTGCACCTATCTGTCAGCCTACGAGGATCGAAATAATAGGCTCACTCCTCGACAAACAGTGTCAGCTAAAACGGGGACATTACAGTAATACATCCAAGGCTGAAAAATATTAGCATGTTGTTGACCTGAGACACGATTCAGGAGTGTAATTAGAATCGCGTACTCATCCTTGTACTCACCACGACCCACATTGTTTAGCAATCTGTTCTTTGCTTGCTTTAACCATCTCTCTGCCATCTTTTTCTGACATTTTTCCATATCAGCATTGAATGCCTGCTCACACTGCTCCATAGAAATAACCAGACTGTTCGAGTGTTGAGGTATACTAAAACTCCTTTCGATGTCCTCAGGCTTCAGACTGCAAATAACTCATCCATCAACTGACACTATCTCACGAGTAGTAGAGTTGTAATGCTTAATACAAGACATTACGAACTCAACACAATGAACGGAGATAGGTATAGAAGCGGCCTCCAATAACCCGGACTGCTGAATGTTCTGAATAATCGAGCTTCTGATCTTGACTGGATCTAAGACTGCTTCTGGCAGCACTTTGTGAAGATGTCTCAACTGTCTCGAGGAAGTCGTGAGTAAGGACTGATTTGGTCCTGTATTCGAGCTGAGTGTACTGCATTCTCGAAAACTCGCCTGTTGAGTGTGAACTCGACTATGTTCTGACAAGATTTCTGGAGAGCTAAAAATAGCCTGCTGAGGCTAAAAATAGCCTTTCGAAGAGTTATTTTCGGCGAAAATCTGAGATATGGGTTTTGTCCAGAAAAAGATTCTAAGACAACCCAAAACGTCAAAAATGCGAAAATCTAACTTCTACCTGACCATGCAAAGACTTTTCAGTTGAGAAAATTAATAACTCGAGAACGAATGTTCTGAAGTTAAAAATTCCTGAAAAATCAAACGCACAATTTGAATTCGAGGAAGTTGTATGAAAATAATCCAGATTTTTAGACTTGTCAAATTTGCCAATTTCAGGAACATGCGAATCAAAATCTGAGAGAAATTTGAGAATCAAGGAGGAAAAAGACATTTTTTGTTTGCTCTTCTTCAATGAAAATCGCCCTTGAATTCTTCAAATTGCTGATAAATATGAACTTTTAACCTGCAGAAAGATATGTTAGATAAAATCGCCTTTGGTAATGAAGATGAGGAATTTGCCTTTGATGTGAAAAATTGCCTTTGATATGAAGAATTGCGAATTTCCTTTGAAGACTTGCGCCTTTGTTCTTGAAGAAATACAAACTTTGCCCTTGAGAAATTATGAATTTCTATTGAAGCTTGAGAATTCGCCTTTGTAAATTGAAGAATTGAATTTGCCTTGAAAAATACGAATTTCTCTTAAGATATGAATTTCTTCTTAAGAAATACGAATTTCTCAAAACTTGGTGAATATCAAATGAGTGCGCCATGTTTAAATAAGAGATAATTCGCACCAACTTGTGAACAGAAAGATTTAAAACCCTGACTAAAATAGATGTCTTCTGATTGGACCCTTCTCAGTTTCACTGCCACTGACTCAGAGTTCGAAATTAAATAATAATAAAATATTTATCATCATGCAATTTGAAATCTTAGCATAAGGAGGGCGCCAACTTTAGAAAATCACTATTTAATGCCAAATATGCATAATAAATATTAAATATTATTCAACTTCAGTTGACAAACCAAATGAAGCTTTAAGCTTCACCGTTAGACTTCACTGATTCCGAAAAGTCAACATTTGAGCTCATAGGCGTCCATTTGCTCAAGATACTGCACTTTTTATTAACTCCCTACTTTATAGCTGAGTACAAAGTTACAACTGGCCATCTTCAACACTGATTTCCGGGTGACCGGATGATGCTGAGACTGAACTGAGATATCCATCGCGAAGCCTGATGAGCAAAGAAGAAATGCTTGCTGGGAGTCATCATTGCAAAATCCATCATTTAACACCCTGAAAAATTAGGCGCCCTTGATTAAATTCATTTACAGGTACTAGACTTAACCATTTTCCTAAACTGCCATTTGACACTTCAAACGGCTGCTGACGGCGAACGGTGAACCCTGCTGACAGGAACTCACTGCATGCCTGGAGACATTCTGCATCCAACGGATATATGCATAGCATCAGGAAATTACATTAAGGGCCTCAAAAGCAAAAGCGCCCCTGGCCTTCAGTTGCACTGGTAGCGTTTTGATGAAAGTTGAACTTTCATCCAAGTACCCTATTTTGTCCTCCGATATTGAGAGCTGGGATGCTCCGATTCGGGTCACGTTTGTTTTAACGGACAGCCAGAAGGATTGAGAAGAGACGTTTCTAGAGGTGACGAAGCAAGAAAATTGCTTCTAAGACCTCAAATAGAAGGGCGCCCTTCCCAAGATGGAATAAACGACCCACACTTGGCCATTTTGTGAGTTGTCTTCACTTTTCAGCATTTTGCCAAAGACCTCGCACGTACGAGTGACTGCCAAATCCCGAAGGCTGACGGCTGGGCTCGTTGGATAGATAAAGTAATTACGCTCGAATCCCGTGAAGACTTCGAAAGCGAACGACCTCATCTGACAGGCCTAAAGACTAGGTGCCTCTGGACTGCAGAAATACAAAAAAATTGATATGCCAGTCCGCCCGTGAAATTACGTGCTTGGTAGAAACTCTGTCACGATCACCCGGAATGTCGGATTGACAGGCAACTTGATGCAACGCGAAGCTGGACTAGCGTAGTACTGATGTCAGGAAGACCTCGTCATCAAACTGGACCATCTTGAGGGTCAGTTTAACCAGCGCCCCTGAGCTATAGTTGTGCTGGAAATGCAATGAAGAAGCTCAAAGACATGAAAACTCCATTATAAGCTCATATTCAGATGTCGGCTGCCGGAGCTCTGGGACTCGGATGACTGCGTTTGATAGCTCGTTGGACGAGCAGACTAGTTGTGAAAAGATTGACTGCATCAGTTATCAGAAAAACCAAAATCCAAACCTCCTTTAAGAAGGGCACCCTCAAGCTACAGGCGCGCTTTTACTGGAAAAAGACAAGTTTCTGCCATGTGAAACTTTGGAATCTTCAACTTCTGTCGCCATTTGTCAGAGTTCCGAGTCTCAGAAAGCCTCGCTGGATAGCTCATCGGATAGCCAGACCAATTCTGAAGAGATTGACTGTATTTATGAGCACTTTCAACAAGATCTTGACCTTCAAAAAGAAGGGCGCCCCTGGGCTACAGTTGCGCTTTCTTGCTTTTCTCTGAGAAATCCTCATTATTTCAGCACTAAAAACTCCGTCTTGACCATTGAAATGACCATGTGCAACGTGAAATGCTGTCGCGAAACGCTCCTCCATCATGAAATGCTCCATTTTGAGTCTCTGATTCAGGTTCTGATCAATGAAACTGCCTTTGACTGACAAACTACTGACAAAACTCCATGCTTGATATTGCCCAAAAACTGTACTTGACATCATTTTAGCAAGATTTAGACTATTTTAAACAAAATGCCTTGATAAAGCAAAAAAATTGGTTTTGGGTACAACATGTCATGCTTCTAATTCTCATCTTAGTATATGGAAAGATCATTTTTCTATTTTTCTATTTGTGTAATTGAGTTGGGCCAACCAAAGCGGTTTTTTGTAGATGCAATTAATGCCAAAGGGGAAATTGATTTTTGGATTGATGCTTCCTTTACTTGGTTTCAAACTATGCTATTGCAAGATGTCATTTTGTTTCTTCTCTTTGAGGATGAGAGACAACTTATCTTAAATTACGAACCTTGCAAATTTCCAACTCTTGGTTATGTTGTTGAGAGTTATTGGGATAACTCACTTTTGAATTAAAGGCAAAAACATATTCTGGTTCAAGTTTTGCCACTTGTGATAATATTAGAGTACGCAATGGAAGTTGAATTGTGAAATAGATCTTCTAAAAAAATCAATTTCCAAGAAAGTTAGAAGTTGCAAAGACTGAGCCATTAGTAGAGTTAGGTATGACTCAAGAAGTTTTGTGTAATGTTCCCATTTTCGGTTACTTCAGCATTGTAATTAGCTTTGGCTTTCCCGTTGACTGTTAATCATGCCAGAGGGGATGTTTGATGTTCCCGATGAGCTCCTGAGTATTTTGGCACCTTTAGTTAGTTGTGCAGGAAATATTTAATAATTAAATAATTAATTATAAGTTGTTGAAAAAACATAGATTAAAAGGCAACTTAAATTAATTATTTTCTAATATGAGCATAAAGTGACTAAAGTGCTAGAAAAGTTAATCTTTAATAATGTCGCTTTTCGGTGAAATAAGGATTAATTTTAAAAAGAGATATAAATTAAAATTAAATTTTGGAATTTCAAGAAAGGGGTGTGGGAGTTACAGAAGAAGGAACAAAAAGTATTTTGGACTTCATTTTTTTGGGTATGCATGAAATTTTGGAAGAAGGAAGTTATATTACTGGTAATTACAAAACTTCGTGAAGACACAAACCTTCATGGAGATTATCATTTTTGAAGTTGAAAGATAGTTCCTGGGTGATTGCCGATATTTCTAGTCTAGGACTGTGTTGGTGTCCAAATTGTTAATTTTTGAGGTTTCAAGAGGTTAATATTGTACAAGTTTTCACGGATTTAATGCAGAGTTGTATACCATGGTTATTTAGAAGTTCTGTTATTTTAAAGAAAATTGCACTCAGTGAGGCTGTATAAGTCTGAAGAAGCTGCCTCACTTATGAATGGAGTTTGTTTCTTTTTTCTTCTTAAATATTAAAAGAGAAAGTCGTACAACTCATATCCTAGTGCTGTACAAAGAAAGGTGAGACAAAGGAGGAGAGCTGCACTTTCCAGTAATTTATTTCTCAAGACCATACGGTGGCAAGTAATGGAGGTTGCAAACTTTTGAATTTAAGTTGAACATTCAACGCTTTTTAAATGAGTCAAAGCTGAATATGGGTGACAGGAGGTTGATGCAATCAAGGGAAAAAGTCGGGACTTTAATTTTTGTATCTGTCGTACATCTTAATACTAGCTGGGCAATAAATATTTGGTCCACCATACAAGGATATCCTTGAAGTATTAATTTGTAGCTGCCACTTTTTAGGAAGTTGTTGTACATATTAGATGATGTCGTACTTGCTAGAGGATGTCATACCATTTTAGAGGAAGCTGTACGGACTATTGAGTGACAATTTGGAGGGAGGCATCTCAACAACAATTTTGAAGCTTGTTTAAAACTAGTCAAAAAATTATTAAAATAATGTTAGACTGAAATCTGTATGTGAATAGCAAGTACATAGTTTTTATACCTTTCCTTTCAATTGTTGAATGCGTTGAAAAGTGTCTGATTGTAATGCTACCAAGAAACCAATTGTGAATGAAAGTGAGACTGTGCATATTTTGATAAACTTGTCATAAGTCTTCAGCAGTAGTAACATACTTTCTATATGGTGCATTGTTTATAAACTGTTTGAGAAAATGTCTGCAAGTGAATAATAAAGGTTGCAAAAAATTTAGGGGTGGAACATTACAGTGGTCTTAGAGCAAAGTATCTTGCCATCGTAGAGGGTTGTGCATGAATGAACAGTTTACAAGTCATTGGGATGAGTAATGCAGCCTAAAACACATCATACCCAAGGAGAAACAGATTAAATCCTAACCTTGAAGAATCACCAGAAACAAATATATTTGCAGTTGTTGAAAGGGTTGAAGTAGATATGGGTGACAGAGAATATAGAGACTATGAGAAACCAAGCACAAGAGACATTTTAATTGATCTTGCTAGAGGGCAGCGTGAGTTGCAACATAATATAGCTCAAATGTGTGCCTTAATGACCCAACATTTTGAGGGAAACAACAATAACAATGATAACAACAACAGTGGGAATAATGGGCATGAAAGAAGCAATGGAAATGGGGATGGTTCAGTTAATAACCGAGCTGCAAATCAGTGTACAAGGACTGTAACAGCCAACTCTAGACCTCTAATGCCTAATTTTCCTCCAAGGAATAACTTTCAAATTGAAAATGAACTTGCACGATAGGAGCTGTAGGATCATATTTTATAAGATTGGAGGGATCTAGGTGTTGATTTTCAGAGTGAAATGTCTTTCCATGACTACAAGGATCTCAGGATGAAGCATAGTGTAATGAACCGGACCAATTTTTTTATTTTTTTGATTACAATAGGCAATGCAACACGCACTCGTTAAGGTTAGCTCTAAAACCAAAACGATGCGTAAAGCAACTCTAACCAAGGATGTACACCATGATCCCGATGTTGGGCAAGGTGTGAGCATATGGTCAGAGGATCTGATGCAATGTTGAACTGAAAGGGAACTCTAACCAAGAAATGCGTCTAAGAAAGACGAGCATATGGTCAGAGGATCTGATGCAATGTTGAACTGAAAGGGAACTCTAACCAAGAAATGCGTCTAGGAAAGACGAGCATATGGTCAGAGGATCTTATGCATGCTGAACTGAAAATATCTCTAACCAAGAAATGTGTCGAGGGGTGGCGAGCATGTGGTCAGAGGGTCCCTATAAATTACTTGACTGGAAAGTAAATAGGCGGCAAGCTAGCTTCTTCCACTTATTCAACAGGAAGAACAAGTAAGTAAAAAGAAAGTAAGTGAGAATGCTGACAGTACTTCTGTTCAGCTTACAATGAAATAGAGTGCCTGCCAAGAACACAAGATTAGAAGCTTATTAATTCTGCAATGATGTTTAGCTACTCTCCAATGCTCACAAGACCACTTAGAATCAATTTCTCACTCAACTAATGAATTCCCACAATCTGATATAACTGATTATTGACTGAAAATGCACAGACCAGCAACTCAGTAACTCACTAATATGCTTACAACTCACTCAAAACTCACCCAAAACACATGAGACAAAATGCATAATGCTCCCAACTAATGAATTCCCACAATCTGATATAACTGATTATTGACTGAAAATGCACAGACCAGCAACTCAGTAACTCACTAATATGCTCACAACTCACTCAAAACTCACCCAAAACACATGAGACAAAATGCGTTGAAAAGTGTCTGATTGTAATGCTACCAAGAAACCAATTGTGAATGAAAGTGAGACTGTGCATATTTTGATAAACTTGTCATAAGTCTTCAGCAGTAGTAACATACTTTCTAAATGGTGCATTGTTTATAAACTGTTTGAGAAAATGTCTGCAAGTGAATAATAAAGGTTGCAAAAAATTTAGGGGTGGAACATTACAGTGGTCTTAGAGCAAAGTATCTTGCCATCGTAGAGGGTTGTGCATGAATGAACAGTTTACAAGTCATTGGGATGAGTAATGCAGCCTAAAACACATCATACCTAAGGAGAAACAGATTAAATCCTAACCTTGAAGGATCACCAGAAACAAATATATTTGCAGTTGTTGAAAGGGTTGAAGTAGATATGGGTGACAGAGAATATAGAGACTATGAGAAACCAAGCACAAGAGACATTTTAATTGATCTTGCTAGAGGGCAGCGTGAGTTGCAACATAATATAGCTCAAATGTGTGCCTTAATGACCCAACATTTTGAGGGAAACAACAATAACAATGATAACAACAACAGTGGGAATAATGGGCATGAAAGAAGCAATGGAAATGGGGATGGTTCAGTTAATAACCGAGCTGCAAATCAGTGTACAAGGACTGTAACAGCCAACTCTAGACCTCTAATGCCTAATTTTCCTCCAAGGAATAACTTTCAAATTGAAAATGAACTTGCACGATAGGAGCTGTAGGATCATATTTTATAAGATTGGAGGGATCTAGGTGTTGATTTTCAGAGTGAAATGTCTTTCCATGACTACAAGGATCTCAGGATGAAGCATAGTGTAATGAACCGGACCAATTTTTTTATTTTTTTGATTACAATAGGCAATGCAACACGCACCCGTTAAGGTTAGCTCTAAAACCAAAACGATGCGGAAAGCAACTCTAACCAAGGATGTACACCATGATCCCGATGTTGGGCAAGGTGTGAGCATATGGTCAGAGGATCTGATGCAATGTTGAACTGAAAGGGAACTCTAACCAAGAAATGCGTCTAGGAAAGACGAGCATATGGTCAGAGGATCTGATGCAATGTTGAACTGAAAGGGAACTCTAACCAAGAAATGCGTCTAGGAAAGGCGAGCATATGGTCAGAGGATCTTATGCATGCTGAACTGAAAATATCTCTAACCAAGAAATGTGTCGAGGGGTGGCGAGCATGTGGTCAGAGGGTCCCTATAAATTACTTGACTGGAAAGTAAATAGGCGGCAAGCTAGCTTCTTCCACTTATTCAACAGGAAGAACAAGTAAGTAAAAAGAAAGTAAGTGAGAATGCTGACAGTACTTCTGTTCAGCTTACAATGAAATAGAGTGCCTGCCAAGAACACAAGATTAGAAGCTTATTAATTCTGCAATGATGTTTAGCTACTCTCCAATGCTCACAAGACCACTTAGAATCAATTTCTCACTCAACTAATGAATTCCCACAATCTGATATAACTGATTATTGACTGAAAATGCACAGACCAGCAACTCAGTAACTCACTAATATGCTTACAACTCACTCAAAACTCACCCAAAACACATGAGATGTTCGCATACTGCCCTAACTAATGAATTCCCACAATCTGATATAACTGATTATTGACTGAAAATGCACAGACCAGCAATTCAACAACTCACTATTATGCTCACAACTCACTCAAAACTCACCCAAAACACATGAGACAAAAATGCTTGAAAGTGTCCGATTGTAATGCTACCAAGAAACCAATTGTGAATGAAAGAGATCCGTATTATCTTTGATAAACTTTGTCATAAGTCTTCAGCAGTAGTAATATTACTCTTCTAAAATGGTGCATTGTTTATAAACTGGTTTGAGAAAAATGTCCGCAAGGAATAATAAAGGCTGCAAAATTTAGGGTGGAACATTACATGGTCTTAGAGCAAAGTATCTCGCCATCGTGAGAGGGTTGCGCATGAATGAGTAGTTTACAGGTAATTGGAATGAGTAATGCAGCCAAAAACACATCAATATTACCTAAGGAGAAACAGATATATTTGGAGGTGTTGAAAGGGTTGAAGTGGATATGGGTGACAGAGAATATAGAAACTACAAGAAACCAAGCACAAGAGACATTTTAATTGATCTTGATAGAGGACAGCGTAAGTTGCAGCAAAATATAGCTCAAATGTGTACCTTAATGACCCAACATTTTGAGGGAAACAACAATAACAATGATAACAACAGTAGGAATAATGGGCATGAAAGAAACAATTGAAATGGGAATGGATTAGTTAATAACCAAGCTGCAAATCAATGTATGAGGACTGTAACAACCAACTCTAGAGAACTAATGTCTAATTTTCCTCCAAGGAATGACCCTCAAATTGAAAATGAACTCATACAATAGGAGTTGCAAGATCAGATTTTACAAGATTGGAGGGATTCAAGTGTTGATTTTCAGAGTGAAATGTCTTTCCATGACTACATGGATCTCAGGATGAAGCATAGTGTAATGAACCTGACCAATTTTTTTATTTTTTGATTACAATAGGCAATGCAACACGCACTCGTTAAGGTTAGCTCTAAAACCAAAACGATGCGTAAAGCAACTCTAACCAAGGATGTACACCAGGATCCCGATGTTGGGCAAGGTGTGAGCATATGGTCAGAGGATCTGATGCAATGTTGAACTGAAAGGGAACTCTAACCAAGAAATGCGTCTAAGAAAGACGAGCATATGGTCAGAGGATCTGATGCAATGTTGAACTGAAAGGGAACTCTAACCAAGAAATGCGTCTAGGAAAGACGAGCATATGGTCAGAGGATCTTATGCATGCTGAACTGAAAATATCTCTAACCAAGAAATGTGTCGAGGGGTGGCGAGCATGTGGTCAGAGGGTCCCTATAAATTACTTGACTGGAAAGTAAATAGGCGGCAAGCTAGCTTCTTCCACTTATTCAACAGGAAGTACAAGTAAGTAAAAAGAAAGTAAGTGAGAATGCTGACAGTACTTCTGTTCAGCTTACAATGAAATAGAGTGCCTGCCAAGAACACAAGATTAGAAGCTTATTAATTCTGCAATGATGTTTAGCTACTCTCCAATGCTCACAAGACCACTTAGAATCAATTTCTCACTCAACTAATGAATTCCCACAATCTGATATAACTGATTATTGTCTGAAAATGCACAGACCAGCAACTCAGTAACTCACTAATATGCTCACAACTCACTCAAAACTCACCCAAAACACATGAGACAAAATGCATAATGCTCCTAGGATGATGGCGCCCAAGAAGGAACAATAAAACCAACCCAAAGGACTCACATTTATTTTGCACGGAATTCCAAGCATCTCCAGAAAGTTACAACCCTCAAGGAGGGGCGATTTTGCTCCATAAAATCCAACTCTTGATAATAAAATCTGAAATTTGGCACTCAGGGTCACCCCTAGCAAGAAATCAGATTGGTAAAGTACCCAGAACAAGAATATTTTTATTTTTGAATCTTTGAATAAAACTTACAATCAGCTATGATAATTAACAACTCTAAAATATGACTAGAATGCAAGAAAACTGAACTAAGATGCTAGAAACTCAAGTACAATGCTAAAATGTAAAGAACCATACCAAATTTTTTCTAATTCTTTATTGAACAATTCAGCTCAAGCACACAGTCACTCGTTAAGGTTAGCTTCAAAACCAAAACGATGCGGAAGGTAACTCTAACCAAGAATGTGCCTAGGAGAGGCGAGCATATGGTCAGAGGATCTTGTGCATGCAGTACTGGAAGTAAACAATGCCGAAAGAACTCAATGCCAAGAATGTGCTTCCAAACCCAAGGTGGGCAAGGAGCTACCATATGGCGGAGGTACTGAAAGAGATGATGCAATGCTGAAAAGTAAAGTCAACACCAAGAATGTGCACTCCAAACCCAAGGTGGGAATGGTGCTATCATATCGTGGAGATTCTATTGATGACAATGCAGTGCTGAAAGTAACTCAATCATCAAGCATGTGCACTCAAAGCTCGAGGCGAGCAAGGCGCTATCATATGATGATGAGGATCCAATGCAATACAATAAAGATTGAGCTAGGGCCAGTCTCTTCCACAGTCGTGGGAATACAATGTAACTTAGCAAGAAATAGAAAGGGCTGAACAGTACTATTGTAACAGCCTTACAATAAGAAGAGTTGCCTGCCAAGAACACTGAATTAGTGATATATCAATGCTGCGATGAAATTTAATGTTTCTACAATACTCAATATGACTCCAGGACTCAAACCCAATTCCTAAAGCAAACTCTAACAATCTGATATGACTGAACATAGACTGAAAATGCATAACCAGCAACACTGTAACTCACTAAAATGCTCATAACTCTCTCTAGACTTGTCCAAATGACATGAAATCTGATGCAAATGAACATTATGAAGATGGCAACCAGATTCTAGTCAAGAAATGACTCTGAAAACTTGTAAATTTATTTTCTAAACATTTGCCAGGAAAAACAGAATGGTACGGCCTCCAGAAATGTTCTACCAACAAGATAAAATCAAATTCTTCATTAAAAATCACCAAACTTTGCACAATGGGGCGCCTAGGGCATAGAAATGGTTTTAGCCAATACCCAAAATGAATATATTTTTATTTTTTGACTTATGAGTACAAACAACATGCAACTATACTGAACTAACAACTCCAAAACTTCATTAACATGCTAGAAACTGAACTACAAATGCACAATAACTACTACAATGCAAAATCTCACTACAAATCCACTCAACTACAAACTAACTCTCCACTAGTTGCTATCTTTCAAGCAAGAAGTCGAGCCCATGCTAGGAGGCATGCATTCCTCGAAGCAACCCTGTTACCATTCCGACAGCATAACATTATTGAAAACATAAGATATCCAACTGAAGAGCAGAGTCTTCCTTTTGTAAGCTGGAGAGGAATCTTCTAGAAACATCAAGAAGATGCCCTAATTTTCAAATTTGAATTAATCTCTTTTCCCTCCATGGATGGCGTCCCCTTTTCCTCAAAGCAATATTTGACTTTTATTAATTTAAAAAATCATCTTTTCTCTTAAGTTGACGTCCCTTTTCCAAGCTTGATTTTTTGACCTTAGAAAAATATAAAATTACTTCCTGATGAGGCGTCCACCCTTCAAGTCCCCTTTTCTAAAACAACTTAAAGTTGTAATGTTAGGCCAAGGGGTCATAATATTAAAATATAACTTTAGCCACTTAAATAATTAAATATTCATCAACAATTTCACCACAAAGCCCAAAATCCAAATTACTCCACTAAACTGCTAGAAGAGGAAAGTTTGCTGAATTGATGCCAATTGGACTGCTGCCAAAAATAGAATTTACTAAAAATAGTAAATTCAGAAAGTTGCTCAGATCAAAGTGCATGCGATACCATTGCGAAGTTTTTTAAAAACCCAAAAAGAATCTGCAATCCAAAATCCCAAACTCCCAGATGTAGCCGTCATAACTTAGTAAAAATAGTAAGTTCGGAAAGGTTGCCTGACGCAGTTGCATGTCATACCTCTGCGAAGCTCTCTGAAAACTAAAAGGAATCCAGAATCCATTCAGCCAAACTCCAACATGCAAACCCCCGAATCTTCAAAAGAACCCACCAAACAGTTGGAAACCCTAATTTTACCATTGACTAGCCAATATCACACCGGGGATAGGCCATCAATCACTGAAAAAGTGTAGTGCTAAAAATGGGGACATTACACAACCCCGCCAAAAATAGCAACTTTTCCCAAAATAGTAACTTTCCAAAAATAGCCCCTAAAAAATAGGAAGTTTAACATGGGCTAAAACGCCAAAAATGAAGTCCTTAAAAAATAGGGGGTCCAAAGGGTCAATCCCCAAAAAGTAGGAGATGTCAGAATTCGATGAAACTACAGTCAATCTTTGTCCCTCGGGCCTTTTGAGTCCGTCTAAAGTGTTTAGGCATTGATTCTTACTCAAAATCACAACTTGGCTCTGGATGATGGCATAAAAACTCTATCTCGAAAACCCTAAAGCAAAAGGACTATGAAATTGAAGCTCAAGGCAAAACCTAACAGGCAAACCCCAGGAGGGTCCCCATTTGCATTGGGGTGATGTGTGAATTAGGTCACAACATTTGGCGACTCCACGTGAGGAATGTTCCTGAACATTCCAAGGATAAAGACTTATTCTGAGTCACGAATCTCTAACTAAATCAAACTAACTTGCCTCTAGGTTAAAAAGTGTACTCAGAAAGGAAAGGAATCCTAGATTAGATCAAGACACATTTCCCTTCAATCACAAGTGTGTGCAAATGCGTTCATTGCATCTTGTGAAATCAATATGACTCTTTGGTTCTGTCATGGCAAATCGTGTAATTTGTTTTAACTCCAAAAGCATCCTAGGATAGAGCCTCGCTGCTAGCGAGCTTCTATAGCCCCGACAAGGTTATCTTCTATAAACTCACGGAGATTGCTCTACTTCTGGCGATTTATAGTTTCTTTTGATTTTCTTATTTTCTCTTTTGATTGTTCTATTTGAGTGCACGCCTGTAGAGATGTCCGCACACCCATAGCCAAATGTTTTGATTTTCTCATTTTTTTCCTTTATTCTTTTTGATAATTCTTTCTTTTCACATATTTCCACATTTTGGCTTGTAAGCAACGAAGCTCACATGGGTTTGAGTATTATAGTGGCGCTGGAGCCAGACTTTCGATTAGCCTAACCCTGACTTCTCCTAGGAAACCATAATGACTCAGAGAAATTATTTAAGTGTGTGAAAATATAGTGATCTTTAATACTCAGTGTCTAGATACAATATATGATTCCCCTTCTAGCCAAGTACAAATCCTAACCTAAAGTTTAAACTAGAAGGATTCAATCTCGGATTCTGAGATTCCTAACAAGTATTTACCAATGGAATGATCTAAACATTACTTTGCGGAATAAGACCAGTGTGTGCGTTTGACACCTTGTCACCTTCTTGCAAATGTGGATCTTCCATTTATTCCAACTAAACCTAAAGCAACTAAACCTAAGGAAACGAGAGCAAAGCAAACTAATCTAGGAAAGCAAGGAAAACTCAAAGCAAAAAACCAAACCCAACCGAAAAAGAAATCTAATCTAGCTATGTACAGGGCAAGACCCACTAGGAGTCTAGGACTGGAAGTAATGCTTCAAGAATTTCCCATTGACAGGCAATGGAACTTCTTCTCTAGTTAGTGTCTGTTAAAAAACCAAGATCACCTGCATGCAAAGGGATACCTATCACATGCAAAAGACATGCAGAACCAAAGAAGATGTTCTGTAAACCTCAAAGTAAAAATGCATTATTGAGAATCAATTATTACAAAGAGATCAATCCTTATGAAGGAGATCAAGAAACCCTAAAAGGGAAACCCTAAATGAAACCCTAGTGTGCACACTTAATAATTAATCAATTATTAATGTGCCTAAGTTTAGCTTAAGTAACTAAAGGAATAAGTGACTTAATTAATTAACCAATATGATATAATTAATTAAGTGGAATAACTTATTACTCTAACAGCGTCTTCAATTTAAAAGCATTGTCTCCCAAAATTCATGAAATCTGAAAGGGACCCATCCATAAGTTGTCAAATTTGTCGTGGTCTCCTCTTCATTCGTGAGCTCTGTCCCAACAAAGGACTAAATCGGAAATTTGAAATGCCTTAACTCTTGCTTGTCTGTCAAACCATCTTTTCACAATATCTTGATGTTTGGCAAATTTCTCCAAGGCTTGATCTCTTTTCTCTTCCAAGAGCAGTAACTGTGACAATCTGGTTTTGACTCTCTCTTCTTCTTCCAAACATTCTTGCATGAACTGCAGGGTTGGAATTCTCAACTGTATAGGAAATATGGGATCTTGTTCGTAAACCAGATGGTAAGGTGATGTACCCAAGGAACTCTTTACTCTTTCTCTATCTTCCCAAAGAGCGAATCTCAATTGTGTGTGCTAGTCCCTCGGATTCTTGTCTATTAGTTTCTTGATGACGTTCAATAAATTCTTATTTGTGGATTTTGCTAATCCATTGCCCTGGGGATAATAATTCGATGAAAATTTCAAAGTGATACCGTACTCAAAAGCCCAATTAGAAAATCTCAATGAAGAAAATGCAGAACCATTATCACATACTAAAGCATGAGGACATCCAAACCTGGTAATAATGTTTTCTTCCAAAAAATTAATTACAGCATCAGTAGGGCAAAACTTCAGAGATTGAGCTTCTGACCACTGTGTACAATAGTCAGTTGCGGTTAGAATATACCTGTGTTGCGCAGAGGACGGTGGATTGGTCATACCAATAAAATCGAGCCCCCACTTTGCAAAAGGTCTTACTTCGATCACAGGTTGCAGTGGCATAGCTGGATTCCTCTCTCGTGCAGCAGTTATCTAGCATGTGTGGCAAGTCTTCACGTGATCGTATGCATCTTTAAATACGGTAGGCCAATAATATCCAACCATTAGAACTTGGTGTGCTGTTGCCAGAGCTCCTCTATGACCTGTTCCGAATCTAGAATGAAAATGTTCCATTATC
Source organism: Sequoia sempervirens (assembly GCA_007258455.2). NCBI lineage: Eukaryota > Viridiplantae > Streptophyta > Pinopsida > Cupressales > Cupressaceae > Sequoia > Sequoia sempervirens. The sequence goes on from VDFB02109598.1 coordinate 19,874, forward strand.
TATTTTGCTTCATCCTTTCCGAGACATCTCAGGAAAATTCCTTCATGGTTTCTTTTGTACAACACTGCTCCTTGCAACATATATCTTTGACTCTTCATTCTCAAGGCCCTTTTCTGTACTGGATTGAGATGGCTAGGGCATTTGTGATTGAGCAGAAAATATGTGATATCATCGTATCATTCATCTGGAGATATCTCTTGTAATTCATACACTTGCTGTACTAGTTCTGGTCCTGTGGAAATAGTCTGTGTTAAAGCTTGGACGCGGACAATCTTCATTGGCTGAATTTCGACATCATACTCTTGGATAATTGTAACCCACTTGCCTCTTCTCTCTCCTAATTCATTTTGCATTAAGAGGGTTTTTACAGTCACATCTAGGACTGCAGCAAAGACTTTACTTCTCAAAATGTAATGTCAAAATTTCTTTATTGCCTTGACCAAAGCATATGCTTGCTTCTCAACGTTTAGGTATTTCAACTCTGCATCATTGAAAGGTGCACTCATAAAAGCAATAGGATGTTCATCTTTTTCATCTGTCCTTTGTGTTAACATTACGACACATGTATGTTCTGATGCAAAAGAGTAGAGATAAAAAGGCTTGGTATAATTAGGACTAATCGAGACAGGAGCGTCAACTATGGCCTGTTTGATTTCTTCAAAAGCTTTTCTTGCAGGCTCCATCCATTCTATCTTTGCATCTTTTTTCAACATTTCATTCAGGGGCCTGACTATCTCAACAAATCCTGTTATGAATTTTCTTACAAAGTTAATCTTTCCGAAGAAAGGCTTCAATTCCTTCTGACTTGATGGCAAGCCGATCCTTGAAATAGCCTCTACTCGATCAGAGTCAATAAGAATACCCTTTTCTGTTATCACATGGCCAAGCAATTTTCCTTCAGTTACCTCGAATATGCATTTTTTCGGGTTCAACGATATTCCATATCTTCTGCATCTTTCAAATATCCTTATCAAATCTTTGACATGATCTTTCCTTCTCTTCGAAAACACAGTAAGGTCATCCATGTAGACAATGATGCATTTTCCTATGAGATCTTTGAAAGCAATGTCCATGGCCCTTTGAATGGTGGCTCTGGCATTGATTAGACCAAATGGCATCCTTTTGTAAGCAAATGTACCCCACTTTGTTGTGAATGCCATTTTAAGCCTATCTTCAGGTTCCACGAGCACTTGATTGTAGCCAGAATATCCATCAAGGAATGACATCATTTGGGATCCATTTACAATTTGAATGACTTCATCTAATGAAGGCAGTGGATAATTGTCTTTTTCTGAGGCCTTGTTAAGATTTCAGAAGTCTACACACAATCTTATCTCTCCGTTTTTTTTACGGACGGGTATCAAATTGGCGACCCACGTTGAGTGGCGTACTAAAAAGATAATGCCTGCTGAAAGTAACTTCTTCACTTCTTGAAAAATGAGGGGCTCTAGTAGAGGATTCACAGGCCTTTGGCATTCCCTGAATGGTTTATTGCCGGCTTTGAGGGGAATAGTGTGCATAATAATTGAAGTATCATATGTTTTTAGACCCTCGTAGCTCTAGGCAATCATATCTTTAAATTCTCTTAAACTTTTGATTATTTGCTCCTTTTCTTCATGTGTGCACACTTTGCCAATGAGAACATTTCTAACTTCATTTTGCGTTCCAAGATTGACTTCTTCATGTTGGCCTCCTTCATTTCTTTGCTGCTTTATGGCGTTGATCTGATCTTGATCAAAGATTCTCTCAAGTTGAATCATTCCTTTGGGGATGATGTTGGTCTTCAAATTCATAATTCCATCTGCATCAAATTTAGTTTCTCCCCGATCTTCGTCAATGATTTGAGTGAGGAAAACATCTGAATTTGTCAAGAAGTCTAGGATGTGTTTGTCATCGTCAAACACTTGGAAATTTGTAATGTTATCTAGGACTGATGGTGTCGAAGTGATTTCCACTGTAAATTTCTTCACAGCATCTGTAAGAACTCTTCTTGCCCTAGATTTTGTCTCGTTTTTTTGTTTTTGTGTTTGCAATTTCTTTGTATTCTCACAAGGGTTTTTCTGCTTTTTGTGTTTTGAATATAAAGAAACAGAATGCAAAGCATAAAGAAATACAACTATCTAGGATAAACAATTCTTCAAGTAATTATCTTATTGCTCAATATTGAAAGAGTGTAATTTGATTACAATCATACCCGAGATCATCACGAAACATGTAGCTGTTGTTCGCAATTTACAGCCAAAAAGCACCACAAAAACAATTTGATTCTCCAAGAATATGCAGCCTGAAGAATGACAACCTTCAATGTTGAGAAGAGTGTGCAACTTCGAATGTGTTATTGATGAAGCTGCAAACTTGATCCAACTCAGCCGCCACCAAAAAGATGAAAATCAGATCATATAACAAGAAACTGGAAAAACAGATTTCATTTACTTTGAAACCATTGATTTATTTCTGCAGACTAATTACTGATTTGTCCCACCATTTAATGTTACTGCCAGCAATAAATAACCCAGCTGCCACTAGTAGAGGAGGAATCTGGCCTTAACTTGAAGCGTTCTGCCCTAGGTAATAGACGTCCCAAGCTGCAACTGTACGGCCTTACAGCGGAGTAAACCCTTCACAAACTCAATACAAAATGCTGTCAACTGAAGGTATTTGCTGTATGTAATCAGTCATTCAAATCTGAAATATAAAGCATCCTTTCAACTTGCAAAAAATACACCAATAGGCTCAAACATTGTAGAGTTACTGTTCACACGCCACTATTCACGCGTTACTGTAGCAGCAATTAAACATTTAAAATCTTGTATAGAATTTATAAGAAAGAATCTCTAGGTCTGCTGTAGATATCTCGTCCAATCCTTCAAACCCTAGATGAAATTCCTCAGTTTTAAGCACAAATAGAACCTCTATATGAAGCTCTCGCCAAATACCAAATTTAGTGGATATTTCACCACCTCAAATGGCTGCAACAATGGAGAGTGAACATTCTCCAATGGCAAACTGATTCAGAAACCCTTGGCTTCCTCTCTCAGACAAAACTCATCAACACCAATGCTCAATCCGTGAATAATAAAATGACTCCAAAGTAAAATATATAAGCTCTCTTGAGAAAGTCGAATTTCTCAAAAAGGCATAATTAATATCAGTAAATATTATTTTCTTTCATCCTTTTAATATTTCAATAAATACTTTGGAGTGGGCACCCAATAAATTAATTAAATAAATGGCCCCTTATGACGCCTAGACCCTCAATTATTAAGTTTAAGTTATAACTTAATAATGTATCTTTTTAATTAATTAATGTTTATTTGAGCTAAATAAACATTAATAACTCCATAAATATTTAACATCTTTGAATGTTGTCTGCATTGGGTGCTAAGCTGAGGGAACTGCATATGACCACACGCCTTACTAAAAATAGTAAGGGTCCCCCTCAATGTAACTCTGACTTACTATAAATAGTAAGTAATGGATACGGAGCCTTGTGAACACCAAACGAAAGTCAAAACTGAATGCCACTGAGCACTGGAGATGATGCAAACCCCAGGAGACCCTCTAACCATCCTCATTAGCCTACGAGGGTCATAATTATAGGCTAATTTCCTCTGACAATTGATGTCAGCTAGAAGGGGACATTACAGCATCCATCTCAAGCGGCTCTAAGGAACTTGCTGATTGGGCTAAGGAATTCGCCACTTTGTTCTAAGAATGATATACTGATTTAATGTTGAAAGCGTCAAAGCTTTCAATGAGATCCCATACTCGGTTTCTGTATCCTTTCAATCTTTTGTCATGGCATATGTACTTCTTTCTTACTTGCCTGACAACAACTTTAGAATCACCATAAACATGTAGGATTTTGACCTTGCGGATTGCGTGGAGCAATCCGTGAACTAATGACTCATATTCTATAACGTTGTTAGTACATGGGAACTGCAATCTCAAGGCGGCTAGATATGTTTCACTTGATGGACTAATAAGCTCATATCCAGCTCCGTTCCCTTTCTTAGATTTTGAACCATCGAACTTGAGGGTCCAAACTTGCTCTCGATCTTGCATTTGCTTAGGAATAGGAGTTTCTTTCTTCTGAACTGGATTTTCTTCAACTTCATTTACTTCCTGTATCATTTCTTCTTCTGATGAGAGCTCTTTGTCAGAATCACTGTCTTCATCTTGTATTGTTAAATTAAAACATTCATCTTCTGAAATTTGGGAAAATCTTGCACGCACTTGGTCTAAAGCCATTTTGCACATGGTGCAAGAGAACTCAGAATGAAAAGCATTATGAATCCGGCACCAGTTGGGCAATAACAAATCTTGCACACAAGCATGAATTCCCAACTCTCTTTCTTGTCTTGCACTCTTAAGCACAAATCTCCTGAAATTTTCGAACATACTTTCACCTTCATCGGGTGATAGCTCTTCATCACTTTCCATAGGAACTTTTGTTGGACTTTTTAATGAATCTCTTTGATCATCTGAGCAGTGCAGCATCAAGACCTTTGGTGCCTTAGGTCTGTATTGACCTAAGTCTGTTTCACAAAACAGGATTTCATTATTTTCTCCATACTCAGTAATCATCAGCTTCAGTCTTGGTGTGCTCTCAACTTTGATTTGATTGGGAATACCCTTCCACGGTAGCCACATGTGTGAAAAATCTGTGGCGAAGTAACCATTCAATCTGCGGGTCCAGTCTCGTCCTAAAACCATTCCGTATCCATCTGGGATATTGACTACAAAAATGTCGATGAAATGCTGAATTCTAGGATCGGATGATAACTGCATATGAATATTATTCAACTCTCCTATGACTGGAACTTCTGTTTTATCCAACTGTGTCACTTTCTTATTTGTCTTAGTGGGTGTCAAACCCAATCTATGACATACAGCTAATGGCATGACATTACTGGACGCTCCCGAGTCAATCAGACAGTTGTGCAGGAGTTTGTTGAAAATCCAGAGTGAAATAAGGAAAGGAGCTGGCTCATCTTTCCCTTGATAGAATATCACAGGGCTTCCTTTTTGTATCCCAGCTTCTGCCTCCTTTGCTTTTGTCCTAATATTCTTCTCAGCTTGTGGAGCTTCCATTTCTTTTGTGGCACTCTCTATCTTATGTTCTTTTGAACCTCGGCGCACTTGCTCAATTTTGATTGTTTGTTGACCTGGCATTTCTATGCCCTCTTTTACTTCATACAAGCCTTGAGTTACTTTGGAACTTCGAGATCCCTGAGCAATATTTACTGTATGAGGTGGTTCTTGGAACTGTTCATCTTGAACAAAATTTACATTATTTGTGGAACTTATAGCCTTCTGAATAGTGTTGGTTGAATCTTGTGTTTGGTCCTTCAGGCTAGCAAGGAATGTGTTTCTTATCTCTGGTACTCTCATCAGTTCGAACAATGACACATTTACCTTGATTTTCTTCACCTCCTTTGTTACATACTGACTTAATCTCTTCAATTCATCCTTAAGAGGAGAACTACTAGTAGAATTATTAGCGTTATTGCTTTGCCTGTACTGAGGCGTGTCTCTTGCAAGGGGCGGGTTATTGCTTGCATTTGGATGAGGTGGTGTTTGAAAATTGTGTGGAGGGATGGATGTAGTCAAAGGCTCTTGATTCTTCCTATAATAAACCTTTGTTGGATTGTTCCCTGTCTACTGGAAAGCTTGGACCTCTTTTATGCCTTCAACTAATACACTGTTGTGCAAAGGTGGGAAATAATAATTGGCTGTCTTCAATAGGTCCGTCAGCCACTGTGTATGAGTACATGGAAGGTGGCGCCTCCACTGGCCCATTCGTTGATGCTGGTGGAAATCTTCCAAATTGATTAGGTGTTTGATAATGTTCATACTATGGTGGAAAAGTACCATTCTCCAAAACTAAAGCTTGATCATATTTTACTACTGGAACAATTGCGGAAGATGAATCATCAGGAGTCTCCTTTTGTATCTCTCGTAGGAAAATATCTGCTACGAGCTGGAATTCTCTGCATTGTGTCTCAGAATGCTGATTGGTATTGTGCAGTCGACACCATCCTGACAAAGCAGATTCAGTTAGGAGTATGCTTTCCGTCGGCCGGTTTTCTCGAGCTGCCGTATTGTCGAGTGGTGACGAGACACTTCCATTATTTGGTCGCGTATTCCATGCTCTCTTTTGATGTCCTTGGTTATTGTTACAGTATCCTTGAGGGTTACTCTGATACACTTGATTGCTTGGTTGTCCTTGGTAATTGTGATAATTACCTTGATACCCTTGAGAATTTCTCTGCCTATTTTGAAGTTGGTTATTCTGGTTCCTCAAATGGGTAACTTCAGTGGACAATTTCTTGACTTGTTCAATCAGTTCTCTCATTTCTTCTTTTTCTTTTGGTGTCCTGGTGGATGTCGTTGTATTCTGCAGATATATCGGCTGTCTAGGTTGTGCTTGGGAAATAGGACCTCCTGGATGAACTACCAACTGATTATTTGGGGGTGGAATGGGATTCATAACTGGCAAGTGATGTGCCAATGCATGATTAATTCCTGCTATCTGGTTCGGCATAGCAGCGTATCCCAAGTGATTGAGTGGTCCAACAACATTCATGCCTAAATTGGAATTGACTTTGATTGCTTCTGCATATGCGCCTTTGAGATTAGGTGGGATTGGATTGGCTCTCCTCACAAACATGGATGTGAGACTGTCCAAGGTGGCATAATATATTGGTAAGGCTGCAACATCATTCAACTCATATGGATGTCGTAACCTGGTGTATGCTTTATGGAATCTGTTGTTGAAAGTACTAATGAGTTCATGTTCTTGTCTTTTCACTTCAGCAAATTGTCTATAAAGTTCAGCTGGTGTGGTTGGTAATCGGAATTTTGCCAAGAAGGCTTCCTTTAGTTGTTGCCAGGTTTGGATTGAATTTACTGGCAGATTCACGTACCAGTAATATGCTTCCTCTCCAAGAGAACATGGGAATAATCGATATGCTACATCTTCGTATTGAATATCTCGATTCTGGAGAGTGTCTTCAAAAATCTTGATATGCTCATCAGCTGTTCGGTTCATATCTCCAACTTGAAACTTGGAGCAAAAATGCTCCGGATTCTTAAGCATATCATGATAGTCAGCAAAAGTGGTAAGGGGTGAAGCGTTCTGCGGGCGCCAAGCCATTATAATGTTCTCTTGATTTAGTTGGGCTGGTTGAACTAGTGGTGCAAATACTGGAGCTTGTTGACAAGCAACGTTTGGTGGCAGTGTTTGAAGTAAACTGGAATAATCTCCTCCACTTGGTGCTTTGGCACTGGATGTTTCTCCTTGTGAAGTTTCTGCTTTCTTTCTCTGCTTAGTTGATAATTCCACAAATTCTTTAAAAGCACTCAGGGTGGATCTTGTAATCCTTTGAAATTTATTTGGTGAGAAAGAACCAATACGATCCAGTGTGTTTTACTGAGGATGTGCGGGAGCTAATTGATTCACTTGTTGATTAGCTCGTTGATTAGCTTGCTCCAGGACTTGTCGATTCTGTTGCTGTTGAAAAGCTTCAAATCTTTCAATAAGCAAATCTCTCTAGATAGCAGCTTCAATACATTGAGCTTTTTCTTCTTCTTCTTCAAGAATGAATTGCATTCGAAGCCAATCAGGAGCGTTTCTTCTAACTTTCCACACTAAACTATACAATTTTGAGATAACGTCTTCTTGTTCGTCTTGGAAGCCCAAATTAGGTTGCAATACTGCTGGCTGAAAATCAGGTCCTGGATTAGGAGCGTTGCCCGGAAGCACCATTCTTCATCTTACTAGAAGAACTTGGATTCGAAGATGAGCTTGCAGCAAATGATCGTTCTATCTCTTCAAAAGCTTGCTTCAAACGTTCAATCTTTTGCCTCATCAAGTCTCTTTGAATTGCCTCGTCAATTCTTCGTCCTTTCTCCTCTTCATGAGCAAGAACACGGCTTGCTTGTTGAAATTGAGCATGGTCTGTTTGAGATTTCCAAGCAAGGGAATACAATTGATCGATAATATCTATTTGTCCTTGACTGAGTTGCTCGACGGGAATGTCAAAGGGAAATTCATGTGGTAATACCATAACTCATCATACCTACTAGACCAAAGAGTGAATTGTTGATGTCGCTCACGAGCCCCTCCTTCTAGCGCCAATTCAATGTTGATGCGTGTTTTATGACACAACAGACATTCTAAAATAAAAGTGTCCAAAGACTTTCTATTCTCTCTTGAAAAACTGCCTTATACGCTAAGATTGCTGAAAAGATCGTACGACAATTCCAATGTTTAGGGTGTTCAAATCTTGACAATGGAATCAACTCAATGGACATTGTGTATTTGCTGGTTATGACAAGGGGACTTACGTTTAACAAACTACTCTAAGGTTAACGCTTTATATATTTTTTGGATTTTCTGCTTTGATGATCATAAAAAAAAAAGGAAAAGGATAGGGTTAAAAGAGTTCTACTCTACTTCTACGAAATCAAGAGACAATAAAGACTAAGTGAAACTAATAACTAAACTTTGTTTCGCCACGCAAAATAAGGTAATACGTCAACTACGCAAAGCAAGTGCAATCTTCAAAGGTTTGTGCTTAAGATTATATTTTGAACAATACCATCAATCGAACAATATCATTCCAAATACACATTAAGGCATCCACATCGTGAGTTCAGATTAGCTTTTCGCATTGAATAAACATCATTCATCCAAAGAAAGCATGAACAAATAGTTTCACCAAATCTTTATGATCAATCTATCATTCATTCAACTACATCTATTGAATCTCTGCGGAAAGAGAAATATGTAACCATGCAACCACTTGACAACAAAGGAATTCAAAGCAAATCATGCAACTTGAGCTTTATTATCATGAGTAGCCATTAGCAACAATTCCATAGAACTCTCTCCCAATTATTCTAATCTCTCTTATTCTATCTCTCTAATTACTTCTAATGATTTCTAATCTTTTTCTAATGAAAATGAGAGAATGGGAGGGGGGGTTTATATAGAGTTTTTGAGATACAATGAATGGCCAAGATTACATCAGAACCAACGACAGAGATTAAAAGATAAAACCCTAATTAGGGTTTCCCTAAATACAATCAGAGAATTGCCAATGAAGTGCCGTGAAGAGCTAGTCCTTTGAGTGTGCATCCTTACCCTGTTGGGAAGCATTGTATCAAATGAATCTGGAGACTATGGCATTAACCTCCTCGATTGTGACAAGTGGCAGCACGCTAACCTTGTATTCTAACAGTTCCAGATTGTTTGCACTCCGCAAAGACGGTTTCCCATTCTAATTCCTGCTTCTGAAAGGCATGCCATACAGACAGGAAATTGGCTGCCTTAGACAAATTTTGTTTGAGGACAGGTCCAGTGGCGACAAGGAACTTCTCTTGGATTTTATTCTTCAAATTTTCCTGCTGCAGATGATTCTTTCTGATAGCATCCCTTTCTAATGCCTCGGCAGTTGTCTGTAAGACCTTGTTCTGAATTTCCTTTGCTTGCTCTTCAATTCGAATAGAATCTGCCTTCACTTTCTCCAAGACATCATTCCGTGTGATCAGTGCTAGGTACCAACCATTGAAGTCATAGGCTGCACCTACTGCAATAACTTTCCCTTCAATCAATTCCTGTTTTGGAACTCCTTTGAATACCCTGAGGCGTCAAATGATTCTTTCTTGAGTATCCTGGGCATTCTCCTATGTTTCCGCCAAACTCGAGATTCTTGACAGTAGGAAAGATGACTGATCATATGCCAGCATTAATCTCTTTGCAAACACTGCTGCTTCATCACTTCTATCATTTATCCATTCTTTGCTTTCTTTGGCTGAAGTGATTTCTTCCTCAAAAGTCTCGTGTGAAGTATTCATTAGTGGAGGTCCCGCTGAACTGGCCTAACCAAGAGGTTTAGTCAGGTGCTGAATGTATTTCTTTAGACACTCCACTTCCTTCTCGCAATCTTTTCTTTTTTCTACTTCTTTTTCCAGCCTTACCTTGATTGTAGCAACTGAATTATCTAGATCCTCCACCTCTTGCCTCTTTGTTGGTGGGCCCAAATTGACAGTGGTAATTGCATAATCTTGAGGAGTAATTTCCTCTCTTGTCTTGTCAACTGTCGGCACAACAATCTATACTGTACGCTGGCCTGTTTCATCTTTTTGAATGGTGGAAAGTATCTTGGCTGGTTTCTTCACAGGGGTTGCGTCTAGTCTGGCCAAGAAATCGGCCATGTCATCTTCTTCTGGCATGTCTTCTTGTTCAACTGTCTTTAAGCTTTCCTTCAGCCAATCCATAATGGTAGGCTGCTCTACAATGTCTTCCTCTTCTTGAATTTCCTGTACACAAGGAACACCCTGAATTCCCTTGAGGGCGGAAATCATTCCCTCCTGGAATTCGCCATCCACAACATTAACTTCATCATCATCTAATTGGAGAATCTCGGTGTCCGTAGGAGATGGCGGTTGATCTTCTTCTAGCTGGATGGGAAGAGGAGCAGGAATTCTTATTTCTGCCAAAGATTCATCAATATCCACTATGTCATTAATATTTGTAGATGCAGCTGAGCGGGGTGGCTTAGCCTTCTGCTTCTTTTGAATAGGCTCTTCAACTATAGCCTTGTCCTTGGACTTCCTTTTCTTTGAACTAACGTTTTCAACTAGCTCACTTCCTTGTGATGCTCCAGTGTTCGAGGAATAAGACTCTGCCCTGCCCATCAAATCATATGTCAGCGCTACATTATTCTGCCGCAAATCCTGAACTTGTTGATCTACCCACCACTGAGAGTATTGGACAACAGGCCTCATGAAGGTGTCCAAATCTGCAAGCTCTGGCTCAAACCACCTTATAGGAGGCAAGGGTCTACTTGGATCAAACCCTGGCTGAGTGAACTCACCATCATCCTCAACTTGATCCGGTATCCTGAAGAGCTCAGTTGCCCTTATCAGGCTAACTGGTAGTCGAGACCACATTCTCTTTTTGACTTCGAACTCATCAGCATCGTTTGCCCAATAATCTTCTTGCTCGACTTCATGCTTATATTTCCTCCCCTCTATAGATCCTATATGGTGATGAGGATCGAAATTATCCCGAGACCGATATGAATTGAAGGGATACTTTTCTATTTCTAGTCTGACACTTTCTGTTGCTTGGGCTGATGGGCACGATTCTTCCATATTGCCAATGAAAAATGGGAATGTGACTGCCGCCTTACCCTTTGCTCTTTGGAAGTTCTGATATGTTTCCAACTGTCTGAGAACTTCCAGCAATACCATTCTGTTAGTGGGAAAGATTGGAAGTTTGAAAGGACGTCCTGTAAAACCCTGGATCCGGATGTATGTGAATCTAGGATACTGGATATACCAGTATCCATATCTGTTGATGAGGCTTTTGGATTCATGAGATAATCTCTGATGTGCTCCTCCTTGTAGCATTCTTGTTATATACATGAAAAATGCATTGTGAGCTCTTCTAAAATGTGTCTTTTCTGACAATTGCAGTTGAGGGTAGCAGTTATATACTTTAAGTTCATTTTCTCCATTTCCTACCGGACCTCGGCATATCAATCCAGCATACTTATAAGCTCTTGCCAACATGTAAACAACATATGAGCTCATGTGAAAGGACCTGGTGCTCTCTAGATTGACTAACTGTTCGTGGATGTTGTTGCTAATCATTCTTGCCCAATCGAACATTCTAACTCCAGAAACAATTTCATCTATGAAGAAATACATCCACGTTTGAAATAATGCACCTTGGGGGCTGCCCATTATTCTATTCAGTAGCAAAATTATATCGCCATAATCCTCTTTGAAATTTGTCCGGCGCAAAGTCTTTGGCATCTTCTTAATTGGCCTTGGTTTCAGCAACCATAACTTGTTAAAATTGGCTGTGCATTGCTCACTTCTTTCTTCAAAAATTCTCCTTGTGTCCTCCTTGGTTTTATATGAAGACTTGTGGTGGCTAGGAATGCCAAAGGCTCCCTGAATGGCGCACTCTCCAAGATGTGCTAAGACTCTCCCATCAGGAGCAACAATTTGCCTTTCTTTTGGATTATAATGTCTTGTGCATTCCACCATCAATTTAGGGCACTCAACAGCCGGAGGAAATCCAGCTGCCTGGACAATTCCATTTTGTACCATTCGGCGAGCTATGGCTTTAGGCATGAGTTCATTCAGTCCCATAATTCTCTTTCTGAATTCTTCAAAATCTACATGTCCCATGTCAATATCTTTGATATTCTTCCATTTCAAATTGACTTTGGATTCCAGCTGCGGTCCCTTACTCGCAAACTTCATTTGTTTCTTCTTTGAAGATTCACCTTGTGTAGTCACCCCCCTACAGGAAAGAAGATGCATTAATTCAAATAATTTAATACAAATTTTCTCTCCTGAAAAAATATTAATTTTCAGCTTTGTCAAAATCAGATTTTGAAAAGTAAGCTGAAAAATAAGAGGAATGAATAAACTTCGCAAAAGTGTATAAAATCAGAAATAATAATGAATTCCATTGATCTCTATTTTGAATTCTCGATAATTTTACTCTTTTGATGGCAATTCAGCTGTGAAGAATTCTGACTTTACTTTCGAAAAAATCAAGCCAATCGTTTAGAAACTTCGCTCTTCAATTCCAAACTCTCCTCTGAAAATGACTTCTCTTCTTGAAAATCACTTTTCTCTTGAAAATCACTTCTCTTTGAAATTACTCTCAAGAAAAAATAAACTTGCTGAAAGATATGGTGAAAATGACTTGTTGAATTGCCTTTTAAGGTTGAGCAATTGATTCGTTTTAGCAATTTCATTTTTCTTCTCTTGAGTTCTCCTCTTCAGCAAAGTAAGTTTCCAAACTTACGTCTCTTTTCTTGAGAAAGTTTCTAAATTTACGTTTCTTTTCTTGAGTTCAAACTCTTCAGGATAAACTTTGGAAAAAAATAAAGGATTTTCATGAAATTTTAAATTTTATTTTCCAAACTATTTAATTTTCTCCAAATTTAAAAAATATTTAATTCACTTCATGACTAATTATTTGATTTTCTCTTTATTTTATTTTTTAAATTAGCCATGGAGACCAATTTCATTGTTGGATGAAGATTTCTTATTTTCTCTCCTGAAGTTTGGTTTCATGTCGAATTTTTAACACTCTCTCTCTTGAAGTCCAGGTGAATTTTGTGTTGAATCCTTCATTTCAAGGCGAATTTCATACCTTCTTTGCCATTTTCATCTTGGCATGGGCATATTTTTTTTTTAAATCACCATCTCTTCCTCTTGAAATCGAACTTCTTGTTGATTTTCCATACTCTCTCTCTACAAGTCGGACTTTAAGGCTTCTTGCCATTTGCTTTTTCCCAACTTATTTACTCTTCACGTTGCCCTCTTAACATGGCGGACTTCATGAAATATTTTCCAATTACTTTTCTCCATGGTGAACTTTCTTTCCCCTTTGTTATTTCCTCACCCTTCTCTCTCTAGGCGGACTTCTTAGAGAGTTTTCCAAATGGTTTTCAAGGGATGGTGGACTTCATAAAGCATTTTCCACATGTTTTTCATTTACCTCTCCAGCTGGGCGCACTTTCTAGGCATTTTCCACTTTGCCATCAAGCTGGGCGGACTTTCTTTACCCTTTTCCATATGCTTTTCTAAGGTGGGCGGACTTTCCTAAGCCTTTGCCAAACTATTAAAGGTGGGCGGACTTTATAAAGTATTTTCCAAAGGCTATTAAGGCTGGGCGCACTTCCATAAGCTCTTTCCAACATGGCGGACTTCATAGAGGACTTTCCAAACACTTTATTAAGCTGGGCGGACTTTCATCACCTCTTTCCAAGCACTTTATCAAGTTGGCTGACTTCCTTGTGGTCTTGCCAAATGTCTTCAAGATGGACGGACTTTATAAAGTATTTTCCAAAGGCTATTAAGGCTGGGCGCACTTCCATAAGCTCTTTGCCAAATGCCTTCTTCAAGCTGAGCAAACTTCTTTAAGTCTTTTCCAATCCCATTGCAAGCTGGGTGGACTTTCTCCAGCTCCTGCCACTCATCACTCTCAGCTAGGCAGACTTTCACTAACTCCTGCCATGTCTTTATGAACTCATCTCCACACTTAGGCGATTTCCATCATGAGTTTCAAGACCTTTTATGAATTTTTCCAGATTTCTCAAGGGTTTTCTGTGATTTTTTTGATTGATTTTTCCAGATTTTCATTGATTTTCTGTGATTTTTTGATTGATTTTTCAGATTTTCATTGATTTTCTGTGATTTTTTGATTGATTTTTCAGATTTTCATTGATTTCTGATTTGGAAGTCTGATTTTTGGTGCTTTTTCATTGATTTTTTCAAAAAAATTCAAGCTTAATCAGATTTCACCATGAATTTTTTCCATATTTTTAAATCGATTTTTTGTGATTTCCATTGGTTTTTTGGAACTTCTGATTGGTTTTTCGAAATCCAGTCACTTTCTAAATATAGCAACCCCGCCAAAAATAGCAACTTTCCAAAAATAGCCTCTAAAAAATAGGAAGTCTAACATGGGCCAAAACGCCAAAAATGAAGTCCCTAAAAAATAGGGGGTCCGGAGGGTCAATCCCCAAAAAGTAGATGTCAGAATTCGAAGAAACGACAGTTAGTCTTCGTCCCTCGGGCCTTCTGAGTCCATCTGAAGTGTTTAGGCACTGATTTTGACTCAAAATCACAACTTGGCTCTGGATGGTGGCATAAAAACTCTATCTTGAAAACCCTAAAGCAAAAGGACCATGAAATTGAAGCTCAAGGCAAAACCTAAAAGGCAAACCCCAGGAGGGTCCCCATTTGCAATGGGGCGATGTGTGAATTAGGTCACAATAGGTACATTTGCATACAAAAGAATGCCATTTGGGTTGATCAATGCTGGAGGCACGTTCAAAGGGCTATGGATATCGCCTTCAAAGATCTTGTAGGAAAATGCATCATTGTCTACATGGACGACCTCACAGTATTTTCCAAGAAAAGGGAAAGTCATGTTGAAGACCTAAGGAAAATATTTCAAAGGTGCATAAGGTATGGAATTTCGTTGAACCCAAAGAAGTGCATATTTGGAGTGACTGAGGGAAAGCTACTAGGCCATGTGATTCTTATTGACCCTGATCGAGTAGAAGCTATATCAAGAATCAGTTTGCCAGCAAGTTAGAGAGAGTGTGTTACTTGTCAGCAAAACAAGTTAGAGCATACTTTACCAGCAGGCTTGTTACAACCATTACCTATTTCGGATCAGAAGTGGGAGAGTTTATCTATGGAATTCATCATTGGTCTTCCCAAGGTTCAAGGCAGGGACTGTATCTTTGTAGTGGTGGAAAAATTAACCAAGTATGCCCATTTCTTTGCTATCTTTATTGATTATTCAGTGGTGCAAGTTGCAAAATTGTTCTTTCGAGAAATTTTCAGATTGCATGGGTTACCAAAGAACATAGTCAGTGATTGGTATAGAAAATTTATCAGTATGTTCTAGAAGGAGCTCTTTAGGTTAACAGATATAGAGGTGATTCACAGCACAAGTTACCACCCCTAGACGGATGGACAGATAGAGATTGTTAATAAATGGGTGGGAGGATACTTGCACAACTATGTTTCTAGACAATAGAGAGCTTGGGTTAAGTGGTTGTATTTAGGAGAATATTGCTATAACACTACTTACTGCATGTCCATCAGTATGTCTCCTTTTAGAGCATTGTATGGTTATGACCCTATAACATTTGTGGATTTTGTTATTGTTGACAGTATGGTGCACAAGGCTCATGATTGGGTGAAGGAGAGCCAAGATATCCTTAAGTCACGTAAGGATAATATCTAGCAGGCATAGAATCAACAAAAAATCTATGCAGATAGGCAAAGGTTGAGGAGGACATTTGAGGTAGGTGACAGTCTTCCTATGGTTGCAACCATATAAATAGTCGTCTTTGAAGAATTGTGGTGCAAAAGAACTAAAGCCTAGGTATTATTGTCCTTATAGAGTCATGAGGAGAGTTGGGGAAGTTGCCTAGGAGTTGGAATTGCCCAAAGATTGCAAAATTCATAATGTGTTCCATGTATCATGCCTCAAGAAGGCATTGGGACAACACATCACACCTTCCGAGTTACCACCCCTGGATGAGGAGGGGAAGTTGATATTGGAGCTTGAGGTAGTGTTTGAGGTTAAGGAGAGGAGGTTATGGAACAGAGTCATCAGGGAATATTTAGTTCAGTTGAAAAACCTACCACTAGATGATGCCACATGGTATTAAAATATTTAATGTAATATTAATGGTCATCTTAGCCTTTATTAGTCGTTAGCTTTCTTTTAGTTAACTTAGTGTGTTTTTAGTAATTTTTATTTGCTTTAGTACGTTTTAACATCTTTCCTTTTTTTAGCTTTAGTTTTCTTCTATTAACAATTGTTTCTTTTAGAAACATTGTCTTGTATTTTCCTTTATAAGGAGTTCTTCACTCCATTTGTATACACACAATCATGAATATCAATAATTATTTCATGGTATCAGAGCCTGGTTAGCCGATTTTTTTAAATCGAAGAATTTTTTTAAAAAAAATTGTAAGCAGATTTTGTTGAAAATTTCGAGGGTTTCTAGACTTGAGATTTCGTGGATTTTCGAGGGCATGCTAATGAGATTGCGGGTTTTTGCTTCAATGTAAAAATTGCGACCTAATCTCATGGGTTTTAGCGTTATTTCCTTGTAAAAAATCGCGTCTCTTTTGTGGGCAAGTTTGAGGCAGCACCTTGAAGAAGAATCATGTTTTTTGTTTGCAGTGAAAATCGTGACGCCCTGTTAGTAGGATTTTTTGTTGCATTCTTTGAAGAAAATCGCGCAGTTTCTAAGTTTTTGAGCACTGGGTCGTGAGTTCTTTGAGCAACCTGAGAGAATCGTGATTTTCTACTTGATTTTTTCTGCTTTTGTCCTGGCACGAGACCCTTTTTCGTGGACGTTTTCTTCCTTTTTATGGGCAACTGGTCTGAGGCATTTTTTTTCTTTGCTCGCGATTATCAGAAATCGCATGATCTTTTTGAAGATCGTTTTGGCGTGCGATTGGTGTCTGCGTGTGTGAAGCTATTTTTGTTTTGTGGGTTTGTTCATGGGTTTTCTGTTGGCACGACCCTTCATTCATTTCAAGGGTTTTCTGAAGATTTCTGGGCATTTTATTTTCTGATCTCTGATGCCTAGGGTTTCTAGTTCGTCGTAATTTTCCAATTTGCATGGCAGCTTGAAAAAAAAAATTGAGCCAATTTTGACAGATTTTTTTTTGGGAAATTTTTTTTTTTTGCAAAGAGTACAAGAGTTTTTGAAAAAATTTCTATAAAAATTTTGCTGTCTTTTAGAAGTTTTTTGGAGGATTTTTTCTTACTTTTAAGAGTTTTCAAAGGTTTTTTTGAAAAATCATACTATTACTGAGCCTCTTTTTAAGACGATTTTTCAAAGTCGTGAAAGTTGTGCCAGTTGATTGTCCAGTGTTTTGCCAGCTGATCATAGTGTTACCTTGTTTTTCGTGCTTTGGAAAACGGGAGGGATGGCATCTTTGTCCAATGTTATGTTGGAAAGTACGCAAAGGTTCAATGGAAAGAATTACAATACGCGGAAGTAGAGGATGCTTACCATCTTTGAGTACCGGTGTCTAGATGCGCTTGTCCTAGGTACAAAAACTCGTCCCACTTTTGCTGGGAAGGATCAAAATAAGTATGATGGAGGTAATAGGGAGGCAGTTATGCTTCTTAAATTATTTGTCGCCAATGAGATGTTACCAGAAATACCATCTGGTAAATCGCTGCGGAGATCTGGAAGCATTTGAAAGATCTTCATGAGACCTGAAACAAGGGAAGGGCTTTCTTTTTGAAGAATATGCTTTTCTCTATTATGATGGATGACCAAGTGTCTCTGCAGGAGCACTTGATGAAAATAAAAAATATTCGCGATCAACTGGAGGCCATTGATCGTAAGATGGAAGAGGAGGATATGGTGGTGATCACTTTGAAGAGTTTGCCATGTTCCTACAAGCACTTCATTGAAACGCTTAACATTACATCCACCAATGTTGACTTGAAGTTCGATGAGCTGTGCAACAAGCTTTTGCAGCAGGATAGGTGGAGGAAACAGTTTGGGAGCAACAGTGAGTCTCCTAGTGTTGAACAAGCATTTATTGCCAAGGACGTTGGCAAAGGCAAGTCCACTCAGCAGAAAGGACGAGGAGATTTAGAGGAGAGCTCTAAGAAGTCTATTACTTGCCATTACTGTGGGAAGATTGGTCATATGCAAAGGTATTACAGGAAGTGGTTGGCTGATGAGAAGTCCAATTAGGAAGCGTCTCAGCAAAGTGCTCACGTGACGGAGCAGATTGAGTAGGAGTCTGCATACTATGCATTTTGATGACCAGCAGAATATGGGTAGACTTAGTTTTTTTGTTTGTACAATGACCATTAAGTGAGGGTATTAAAATATTTAATGTAATATTAATGGTCATCTTAGCCCTTATTAGTCGTTAGCTTTCTTTTAGTTAACTTAGTGTGTTTTAGTAATTTTTGTTTGCTTTAGTACGTTTTAGCATCTTCCCTTTTTTTTAGCTTTAGTTTTCTTCTGTCAACGATTGTTTCTTTTAGAAACATCGTCTTGTATTTTCCTTTATAAGGAGTTCTTCACTCCATTTGTATACACACAATTATGAATATCAATAATTATTTCACATGGGAGGGTGAATAGATTTTGCAGCATATGAATTTTCGATTGCTTGAGGGCAGGCAATCTAGGGAAGGGAGGATTGTAATGTCCCCTTCTGTTGATAGTTGGAAGCGTCCCTTTTAGCCTATTTAATTCCAATAGGCTAATTTCAAGTTTTGGTAGGGAATAAATTAATTAATTAAATAAAGTTATCCAATCAAGTAAATTGCCGGATGACTTTATTTTAATTAATTTAATAAAGTGAATTACATGTTTTAAAAGAGAAATATTATAAAGTCACTTTATAAAAGTGTTATGTTTTGAGCGAGAAAGTTCTATGGGAAATTATAAAAGGTGATTTGAAAACTCATTTGTGGATGCTTGTTTATTTTCTCTATTGTGGAATTTGAGCTTCTAGCTTGAGAAAACCCTAGGACAGAAACCCTAAGGGAATTGGTTTTGGTGGTGAGACATCTACCCTAGCCAATTTGCAAGTGGACTCACATAGATTTTATGCAACTGCAGAATGATTGACAATTAAATAATTTATCGGATGTTTGCAGGCAAACGATAAATTATTGTTTCTCCGATTGTTGGAAGCAAGTTTTCTACATTGGTTTAATTCCAAGCATCAAATACATGGAGTGACAGGAGCTAAATGTTAGACACCATTTTGGGAGGATTTGCTGTAGGAAATACTTCATATTGCCAGGCGTGGATATTATTTGCTTTTGGACGTGGGTATCATATGTTGTTGGGCGTGTATTTTCCTTCACCTTGTTAGGCACAATAGATTTCATTGCTGGACATTACCTCTACCAACAGCAGGTTGAAGCATTATATGGTGAGGATGTGGGAGTAGGCGACTTCTATGTTTGTCACCATCATTTCCAGGAAACAAGTGTTGCATTTTAGCTAGAGTTGTGGGGCTTCGAAGCTTCTTTTAGTGGCGTTGGATGAGTCATTGCAACAACCACCTTTGAACTGAACGTGAGCCATCTTCCAGTGCTGAGTGTATTACCTCTAAGTATTGCATGAAGGCTATAAGGTAGACTTCAACAGGTTTGGAGTAGTCACAGCATTTTGTGGACTACTTTATTGCTAGCGCAGATGTTGGAGATCGGCTGGTATTCCCAAGTGGTTAGAAACAATAATATAAATCATTCCCTGTACTTTGTTTTACCAAGACAACAGATTGTAATTTCAAAGTCTCTTAATTTATAAATGTTTGGAATGTATGCCAACTATTTGATACAATGCTTCAATATTCAATGAATTCTAGAGAAGTTTGGGTGATGAAATTATGCCTTAAATCTTTCCGATAATCTTTCCAAACAGTAGCAAACAGAACTTTCACATATCTTGTTGCAAATATAAATGTTTGACAAAATGTCTGAACCATGAAACTGTGAAAAGTGACAACAAATTGGTATAGAAAATTGGGTCAAATCATTATATGACTGGTCGGCCTTGTAAAGTAAAACTCACTTTAAAAAAAACCCAAAATGAATTAAAAATTATTTTATTGTTTTCTTTTGTGGACCCCCACACAACATTTAGCCCCAAATGAGATATTTCAATCTGCAGAATAATAGATTTTTCAAGCTCCTTTATGGTATATGAAAGTTGCATGTGTTGTTAGGTTTTAAATGAGTAGACTTTGAAAGCATTTTTCAATCATTTTAGTTGGCAAATTAGTAGGGTTTTCAAGTTAAAATCAAGCAAAATAATACTTAGGATTTCAAGCTTCATTCCTACTTCTCAAGGTACAGTTTCAATCACAAGATGGGTATATTTTCAATCACAAGATGGTCATTTTCTATTACTGAAACAGCAGTTTTTAGTTGTTTTTGCAGTCACAAAATTGCAGGTTTGCAACATATCACAGTAGAGATTTCAGTCATAGGACAGTGGATCCTTAAATACTTGTGCACATTTTGAGCTCCCTTCTAATGCTCTCAACATATATGACAATCAACTAATTTTTTGTAGCATAAGGCAGCAGTTCTCAGTGACAGGTCAATTAGTATTTCAGTGGAAAATCATCAGTTTTCAGTCATAAAGGATGCTGGTTTGGTTCTAAAAGAACATGTTTTCTATCAGATTTTAGGGGCAGTATATTTTTGAAGTGTAAAACCAGTGAAAAGAGGCACCTTTCTCATCAAAATGCAACACCATCTCCAAATGGTGGAATCTCCTTCCAAACTAGTGTTTGAATATCCTCAAATCAAAGGATTCCGATTTGGGGCATGTTAAAGTCTAAGAAATAGAGTTGGAATAAGCTAGTGAGAAGACTTTGGGACAGTGGTCTTATTGAAGCAGCCTCCTTTCTGATCTCAATACAAAGTAAGGAACTAGTTGTCACTTGTGTCAACCGCTATAATCCCGAGACAAAGGAGATAGGCTCATTGAATGCATAAGTTCTTTGCAAGCTTAGGGGCAGCAACATATTTACTATGTTTTTGTCATTTTGTAGTTGAAACTTGCAGCCTTTGTATTTTTTTAATTTTATATAATATTATATCATATGCACATTGACAATGAATTATGAAAGCATTTAAATTTTATTAATTTGTTGATTGCTATGTGGACTCTCAGTTCAACTCTAATGTTATGTTAAGGATCTATAATGTATATGATAAATGCTTTATCAATGTTATCATATGAATATTTGAAATTTCCCTATATTTTGAAAAAAAAAATCCTATTTTTTTAATAGTCATCCCCTGTTGTCCCCTAAAATGACCTCCAAAAAATCCATCTCCAAAACATCCCCCTATCCCTGTCTCAGAAACTTGGTGTATCATAGTTCGTAAGTATTGAAGTTTATAACATAATATGTTTATTTGTTTATTATTTTATTATAATTTATTTATTATATGTTACATTATAATATATAGTTGGGCAGAAGTGAGCCAGTCCCAGGGCCTAAATTTGATGGTCAGCACTACTTGTCAAGCAATTTTTTTTTTTGACAATTATCCATTCAAAGGTGCACTTAAAATATTAAGACATACCTTAGTTAAGCATATATCTAAACCAGAAGTTGTCCTTCAGCTAAACAGTCTTGAGTAGGGGATCCCATCTGTCAAAGTTACCTAGGGGTTGAACCTAACCCAATCACACTTCCAGGGATTTGAACCTTTGTGGATGGCATAATCAAGGAACATACCACTATCCTCACCAATTGAGCAAATCTCTTCTTTCATTTGGTAGTCTTTTTAAAATTTTGATTGTATTTTACATAAAAAATGCCTAAATTTGGCCATACAGCCATCAAATTTAGGCCCTGGGTGGAACCTAACTGTACTGAACCCAGGGAGAGAAAATTTATGGAACCTGAACCTGTACTTCATACCCGAACTGGCAATTTAGTCTAAAAGCTCACAAATAAATCACTCAGTTTTTCCACATGTTTTTTCTCAATTATCTGAAAGTGTGAAGATTATGCAAATAGTAAATACTGTTCAGATTTAGGTTCTTAAAGATCATAATTTTCATGTGATTAGAATTTGAAAATTCTTATGAGACTGTATCATGTTACATCAGTTATGTTTTTATTAGGAAGCTTTTCGAAACATGGTTGTAAAGGGACCCACATTGTAACTGTGGGCAATGTGGGCGATGATATGTTACTCTGACAAACTCACAAGTAGAATCACCTCATCACTGGCTTCTTGTATAACTTTTGAGAATTTAACTTTGAAAAAACTGTAAAAATCTCTTTGCTTGAGATTCCTTTTTCATCTATGGTTTTAATGCTTGTAAGCAGTCTTTAGAAAAGATGTTTCAGAAATCATATTATTGTTTTTATAATTATAAATAAACAAGACATAAGTTCTTCAATGCTCGTTCCTCAATATTTTCTTATGTTCTTTTCGTTCTTATGTTCTTTTCGTTCTTATTTGCTTTTTGTTTCAGAGCTAAGTTTATTTTAGGGAGCATTTTTCATTTGACAGGTTGGAAGTGATCAAAGTGGTTGGAGTTCAATTCAGAGTTTTATATCACGAGACAAAAATTCAGATGAAACCATTGCCTTCCTATTTGGTGACATGGGAACGTCGGTTCCATATAGAACTTTTCTCTGGACCCAAGAGGAGAGCAAGCTTACGGTCAAATGGCTAAAACGTGACATAGAAGAACTTGGGGATAAGCCTGCATTTATTTCACATATTGGTGATATCAGCTATGCCAGAGGTTATGAGTGGTTATGGGATTCGTTCTTTACTCAGATTGAGCCTCTTGCATCCAAGGTTGCATTTCATGTTTGTATAGGAAATCATGAGTATGATTGGCCATTACAACCATGGAAACCTGAATGGGCAAGTAGACTTTATGGGACGGATGGGGGTGGTGAATGTGGGGTGCCTTACAGCCTAAAGTTTCATATGCCTGGTAATTCTTCCTTTCCCACTGGAACTACTGCTCCACCCACCAAAAATCTCTACTATTCATTTGACTTGGGAGTTGTACATTTCATATATATATCCACTGAAACAAATTTTTTACGTGGAAGTGATCAATATGCCTTCATAGAGCAAGACTTGAAAAATGTTGACAGAAGAAAGACTCCCTTTGTAGTTGTTCAAGGTCACCGTCCCATGTATACCAGTAACTATGAACTTAAGGATGTGCCCCTACGCCAAAAAATGGTTGAGCACTTAGAACCCCTTCTAGTAGAGTATGAAGTCAATCTTGTCTTATGGGGTCATGTTCACAAGTATGAGAGATTTTGCCCAATGAAAAACATGTTATGTGGAACCCTAGACAATGGTGCTGATCTTCCAGTGCATGTTGTGATTGGAATGGGAGGGCAAGACTGGCAACCAAAATGGGAGCCTAGGCCCGACCATCCAACAGATCCAATCTTCCCACAACCTGCTAGGTCTGTTTACAGAAGCAGCGAGTTTGGTTATACAAGACTGTATGCAACTAGGGAAGCATTGACACTTTCTTACATTGGTAATCATGATGGACAGGTCCATGATGTTTTAGAGATACATCTAAAGGATGGCACAAAAGCTTTCTCAAATTGGATTTGGCTTCTGAAGGCAAGCTCTTTATTCCTGGTAGGAACTTTGTTTGGTTTAATTGTTGGATATCTATTGTACTTTAAAAAAGAAAAAATTAAATGGACAGGGCTGAAAACCAATGAATTCTGATGGGTATCATGCGACAAAAGCATAGAAGTTGAAATCATCTGTACTAGTGTCAACTTTATTAATTTTGGAAGCGACAAACTGAAGTATTTGTATGATTATTAGAAGGAAAGCGCAAGCTAGCATGTCTGGCTGAACCATTTGTATCTAGTCAATGAAGAACTGGTAAATGTAAGAGCATCTAAGCTGTGTCCACAGTCTATATTTAAGTGAAACTGTGTACATGTGACGCATCAAAAAGCTCTTGCTATTTTCTTCTGTGTATGAGTATGATGTAAATAATTTGTAATTATAACATTGTTTTTCACTGGGGGTCTTGATATTGATTTACAAAAGCCGATTTATTATTTTATTTGAGCTTTTTTATGAATAGCATTTAAGGTGGATTCTCTATCAAGGGGATCAAGAAGTATACAATATTAGCAGCTTCTTTATTAGACTTATACTGTTGCAGTCACTCGATCTCATTTCTTGTTTTGTTATTCTGTCTTGGTAATGGAAAGCTATGTCTTGTTGTTCATCTTGTATTTGAATCAGTAGGGATAGATATAAAAGATGAAAATTGTGTTTGAATCTTGACTGCTGAACGGACATGAAACAGATTTTCGTGAACAGATAAATGCATTTGAAACGATGTTCCATCTTGGCCCCACTTGTCATTATAGAGGAATTCAGTTTCTTCAAATATCTTTTCAGAGGGGAAACCCAAAGATGAGGGGATTGCCAGAGATGGAGTTGGGCTAGGCTCGGTCCACCTTCTGCATCATATAATAACATAGTATTGGATTAAGACTACTTGCTAGTTGATCGTTAATGCCATGCACCCACTAGGTGATCATACAGGTCTATACAAGTAGAGACGATGTACTAATTCGATGATGAATCTTTGCTTTGTAAGAGTGGATGCTTACAATTAGAGTTCAGTTGGTTTTAAACCGTATTCTGATACGTCTATGTTCTAATGCGTGAATATCTATAATCATGCCTAAAGTGCATATTGTGCGTCTTTGCATGAATAAATAGACGATCTCTAACTTAGTGCCTATTTATGCAAGTTGTAATCTATCTCTTTGCTCTCTTTCTCATGTTATTCGTCAATTTGTTTCATAGGAAGGTCTTGGAAGCCATTGCATGCCCCGTGCGAGACTGTCCCTATGGGTTTAATATGCTGACGTGTAGTAGACATTCTGATTATCTAAGCTCTATGTGAGCAAGCTACAAAATTAGCTAATAAATTATAAGACAACCATATGCAAATGTGAAAAGAGACTTTAATTTAGTCTTGATACAAGGTAAAGGAGACAAAAAAAGTCATTGTATTAAACCATCCCATATGAGAACCGAGACAATTCATAACTTAGAGGCCATGAATGGTGACACATGAAACAGAACACAAGACCAACAAGACTCATTCATTGGGTAATGGAGTTCAAGATCCCGTGAAGAGCAATCATTGTATCATCAAATGTTTGATGCAGAAAAATTAAATATAGAATACAAATTCATTTGAAGTTTTGTAATTATTGTGTAAACTTCTTTTTTTTTTTTTGGAAAATGGGGTTATAACAAGTGAATCTTATTTGTTTAAAATTGTAAATTTGTACGTTTGAAATTTGTTATCATTAATATAGATATCTTAAATCTGTCTAAAAATTATCAAGAGGTATTAGTCTCAATTAATTTTTTTATTTTATTTTATGTGCATTGTGTTATTGTATTTCTAATAAAGTTATTTTCCAAATATATGTTGACTGTTTTAGTTTTATGTATACCATTACAACATGAAATTTCACACCTTGCTTTCATTATAAAAAACTTCCTTAGTATAATTAAACAAACCTCAAAAGATATAAGATAATTTTAATTATTTTCCTAAATAAAATCAACATTTACAAAATTGAACTAAAAGTTTATTTGTATGATACTTCAATGTAAAATTAGCCATTGATTTAAGGATAGTAATACAAGGTGTTGTACCCATAATACATTTTTGCTTCAATAAGGCATTTTGCTAAAAACGAGCTAAATCATGCATAATTGTTATCAAAAATCCATTTTAGGTCAAACAAAACATAGTCTACAAGGTGTTGTACCCATAATAAATTTTTGCTTCAATAAGACATTTTGCTAAAAACGAGCTAAATCATGCAAAATTGTTGTCAAAAATCTGTTTTAGGTCAAACAAAACATAGGCTTTTTGTGGGTTTATGTCAAGGAAGATACTTGCAAAATTCTGAAAATTTGAAAATTAGGGTTTCAAACCCTTGTTTTTAAGAAAACCCCTAAAACTAGAACCTTTCCAGAATTAGTTGAAAATGATTTTGATAGGATAAATTGGCTTCACGATTACACTGGTCAAGTCAAAATCACCAAAAAGTTTGTTTTACTCTGGTGGGTCTATTTTCATTTTTTAGGAGAAAAGCTAGGACCTCTGCAGCCATTAATGACAGATGGCCAGTACTAGGTTTCGAAATCTAAGCCTTAAGAGCTTCAAGGAAGAATCCATGGTGAAAGATGCTTGAAGAGATGCTTTGCGACAGAGGAGATTTTCAAAAGTGAAAATGCTAAAAATATTCCAAGTCTGGAGAATGCATGCCTTGCTACAAGGAAGAGGCTATGTAGTCAAATGCCTTAGCCGTTTTTCAATCACACGTACACACAACATGGTGAAAGCAATTGCTATAGTCAACGTGTCCGCGTCATCAACAACGGTGATCAAGTTAGTCAAGCTACAATGGTAAACACAAAGTGTGAAGAGGTGAAGATCTTAAAGGAAATGATGAAGCTATAGTCAAAAGAGCCCCTGTTGATTAGGGGCGCCCATGAGTTCAAGAGGTCAAAGGAAGTCATCAAGTCTTGCCAAGACAGTCATCTCCTTCGTAATCCTGTTGGCTTTCTAACGCATCATCAAGCAGATTCACCTGATTCATCGATCATCGACAACGAAGGTGAAGATAGAAGATGCTGAAAACAAACAACATAAAAAATAGCAGTCAAAATATAAAAAAAGAGCCCCTGCTGATCAGGGGTGCCCAAGAATGAGACTATCTAGATGTCAGTTTTTGAGTAAGCTTATCTCCAAGTGATCTCGACGTTAGCTCAGCTTTGCAAGGAACTTGTTCACCAATCTACGAGATGCATCAAATGACGACAGTTGTCAATCATCTGAGCATGTGAAACGAAGGGTAAATCAATGAACATCAAAGCAAAAAAGCCCTTGTTGATCAGGGGCGCCCATCATTCGGGGCAACCAAATGGAGTTTTCAGCAACTGCTTTCTTCAAGGCATCTACTTAACATCCTTTCAGCTCCACGACCAATCTAGTTGCATGCTCATAGGACCTGTCCAACATTCGCAAACAAAGATGAAGTAGAAAACACCAAAGATGAAGGCGAGATGAAAGACATAAAAATTTGACTAAGTGTTAAGGAAATTGCACCTTCCTAGAAATAGGCGCCCAACTTTTTGGGTAATTAGATGTAGTCTGTAAGCTTAGTAACCTCCAAGATAACCTTCTCCTTTTTGATCAATCTCAACAATGACACCATCAACAAAGACAACAGACAAATCAAACATCTAACAACAGAGATCAAACTGGGACCATTCGTGAAAGTTTGCAACATGAAAGTCACAAGTCAAAAGGTCAAAGGCGCCCTTGCAAGCTAGGGGCACCCAAGCTTTTGAAGTACCTAAATCAACTTTCAAGATTCACGAAGCCAGTCATCCTTTTCGGGATTGAGCTGGTTATCCATCCTACGTTTCAACAAGATCACCAGAATCATCAGTCATCGGTGATCTCAGATCAGAGCACGAAGGGTCAAACTAGAAGAATTGAAGAACACTCAAGAAAATTGACTAAGTCTGGTGAAAAATAAAATGAGTTTACAATTTTCAAACTCATATGCACAATTTATATGATAAGAAACTCAATAAACTAATAGCTCTTCACTATGACTAATATGTGGTCATTGTAGTTAGAAGTAAATTATGAAGGTCATATAAGACATCTTACTATTATTCATATATAAGACATTCATATTATCATGAATTGAAAACATATTTTTTGCAAAGACATTAATAATACATAAGATCTATAAGAGATCAAGTCAAAAGTTTTATTACAAATCCACTGACAAAAAATGTATGAATATTATATTATATTCTCATAAAGATGCCACCAATCCATTATATTTTTGCTTCCAGAAATGTTTATCAGCATACTTCAACTTTATAAAATTATGATGGCCATGTACAGTTTGAACCACCAAGCTCTTGAAAGTAAACACCTCCCTTATGGTGCCATATAACTTCTCCTACTACACAAACGAATCCCTTTGTTACTTTCCTACTCTGTTACTTTCCTACTCTGGGAAGAGACCAATTTGATGCTCCAATATAGAGGAATTTAAGACATAACTAGCTATATGAAGAGTCATGTCCCTTTTTTTCTAAGTCTTTATTAAGAGTTTGAAGGAAGGTTCTCTCTGTCTCCGAAAAATGTGGGATAGAGGTTAAATACTCCGGTCTGCACGTATTTGTATGATTATTAGAAGGAAAGTGCAAGCTAGCATGTCTGGCTGAACCATTTGTATCTAGTGAATGAAGAACTGGTAAATGTAAGACCATCCAAGCTGTGTCCAAAGCCTTTATTTAAGTGAAACTGTGTACATGTGATGCATTAAAAAGCTCTTGCTATTTTCTTCTGTGTATGAGTATGATGTAAATAATTTGTAATTATAACATTGTTTTTCATTGGGGGTCTTGATATTGATTTACAAAAGCCGATTTATTATTTTCTTTGAGCTTTTTTATGAATAGCATTTAAGGTGGATTCTCTATCAAGGGGATCAAGAAGTATACAATGTTAGCAGCGGTCACATCTCGTGTTCTTGCCTAAATTTAATTGATAAGTAAAATAAATTGGTTGTGACCGTTGGATGAACATCTTATGAATATGGACAACTGTTTTTTGAATTAGATGTTATTTTAAATGCTTGAATTTGAAATTGAAATTGAAATTGAAATTGGAATTGAAATGAAATGGAAATAATTATCATGTTGTGATTATGAGTTTAATTTCTTGTATATGTTTTTTTTAAGGACTAACCTATTGACGTGCGACTGAGTACAAAAATATGAGCGAGTAATTGTTGAAGGCGAAAACATGGTTGAGGTAGGGGTATCCTAGCCGCTTGGTAGATGAATGGTAGGATGGAATCTCGAGGCATTCACAAGTAGCATTCATAATTGCATTGCGTATGTTATGATTTCATTGTGATATCTTGGTTTCATCATTGTTTTTGTGTTCTCTAAATATGTCATTGTGTGTTATGGCCTAATTGATGGCTATGTTACGATTATTATGTTAGCAAAAACAGACTTAATTGATGAAGTAAAAATATGTCTTAAGGTATGTTGTTTTCGAAAACTAATGATTGATTTGAAGAATAATTTTTTTTATTTATTATATAAATTCCATGATTTATATTTATATATATTATTAATAATAAGATATTATTATTTTTATATATAAATAAATAAATATATAAATTTTTGTTAGTAAATATATAACTAGTTTTTAAAGTTAATTGCATGATAAATAAAACTAATTTAAGTTGTTATTAATATAGAAATAGTTGTAATTTGTTTCATAAGGAGGTCTTGGAAGCCGTTGCATGCCTTGTGCAAGACTGTCCCTATGGGTTTTATATGCCAACGTGTAGTAGATATTCTAATTATCTAAGCTCTATGCGAGCAAGCTACAAAATTAGCTAATAAGATAACCATATGCAAATGTGAAAAGAGACTTTAATTTAGTCTTGATACAAGGTAAAGGAGACAAAAAAAAGAAAAGAAGAAAAAAAGAAAAAAAGAAAAAAAGAAAGACATTGTATTAAACCATCCCATCACATAACACAATGTGAGAACCGAGACAATTCATAACTTAGAGGCCATGAATGGTGACATATGAAATAGAACACAAGACCAACAAGACTCATTCATTGGGTAATGGAGTTCAATATCCCGTGAAGAGCAATCATTGTATCATCAAATGTTCATGCAGAAAAATTAAATATAGAATACAAATTAATTTGAAGTTTTGTAATTATTGTGTTACCTTCTTTTTCTTTTTTTTTGAAAAATGGGCTTATAGCAAGTGAATCTTATTTGTTTAAAATTGTCAATTTGCATGTTTGAAATTTGTTATCGTTAATATAGATATCTTAAATCTGTCTAAAAATTATCAAGAGATATTAGTCTCAATTATTATTTTTATTTAAAGACTTATTTTAGATTTTATTTTAAAACTATTTATTTTATTTTATGTACATTGTGTTATTGTATTTATAATAAAGTTATAAATACATATGTTGACTGTTTTAATTTTATGTATACCATTACAACATGAAATTTCACACCTTGCTTTCATTATAAAAAGCTTCTTTAATATAATTAAACAAACTTCAAAAGATATAAGATAGTTTTAATTATTTTATTAAATAAAAACAACATTTACAAAATTGAACTAAAAGTTTATTTGTATGATACTTCAACATAGAATTATCCATTGATTTAAGGATAGTAATACATGGGATAAGTGATAAGATGGTTTTCAAAATCAATTGATTATTCATTGCATCACCTATAAAGTTATTACAGAGGATTACAAAGGATTGTAGAGGTAAAAGAGGATCTCATATGATATTTTTTAAACTTAACAAAATTCACCTCTATTATTTGAAGAGAAAGCAAAATTTGCATCTATGATTAGGATTTAAAGTAAACAAATCTGGTTTTAGAAAATATGAGAATTTTTTTTCACTATTTAGTGGTGATAGAGATTATGCAAATATTTTTTATAAAATGAAATGTAATAACAAATGGTTGGTGTGTGTTAAAATGAAATGAGTATGTTTCTTGATTTATAATGATTATGGATATTCTATTATATAATTTATCAACATAAATCCATTTCAATTTTAATGTAAATTGATTGAAAATTTTGTTGTTTTTTTAAAAAATATTAAAAAATAAAATCTCTAGGATTAAAAATTTGAGTAATCATTTGATAACAAATAGAAGTGTATAGAAAATAGTAAACATCAATTTGTAAAATCTTAATATCGATGAAAAATCTAGAAGAGCGAGGATTAAACTCTTGAATACCCTATCTCAAGTATTGTTACAAATGGTTTACTACCTTAGCAAGGCCTTAAAGGACATTCTTTCCCAAGAATACCAATGTCCAAACAAAATATAATTCAACAAGTTTCTCTTACACTCCCTTGATCACTCAATCACGTTACTAAGATTCAGTGGCTAAAGTAATAATAGTTTAACTCAATCGATTTTACAAAAGTATTAAGGAAAACTACTTAATTATAACAAAATGACCCTCTTGTAGGCTTATAAAGAAAATATGAGCAAGAGAACATCAAAGAGAAGCCCATATGATCTTCTTGCAACCAAATTGATAGGATTAAAATCATTTTAACTTCCCAAAACAACATTTACTCTTCTTTTTTCCCATGTGAGATGGGTTTGATAGTGTCTAAGTGCATATATGTCAACTATGTTACACAAGAAAAGTTAGAGTAGGGTCAAATTGGATGAGACAAACTAAGGTCAAACTTGTCAGTCATGCTTTGTTCATATCTAACTTCAACACCTTGTGTTGTCTCTAAATCACTTAGTTCACGTCTATTTATAAGTTTCCTACCAATATGGACCATTCATTATCATGAGAGATGGGTTCTTGTGAACCAATACTCATGAACATATGGGTCAATGAGTTGGACTCGTAAAACTACATCATTGAATCCTGATAGCAATATCACAATTTGACACACTGTGGAAAATACCTCCTACTTATCAATTTTGTTTTAGTTATTTTCTTACTTAAATGATTCAACTTAAGAGTGAGAAGTTCAAGGATGAGTTTTGAAAACATTATGTGACTAAGCTATCTTATTACACACTTAATTGTTTCATTTTTTTTATCACACCTTCTCAATTATAAGACTTTAGGATCCACAAAAGCTAGGAACATGCTAGATGAGGAGCCATGCTCCATCTTCTCTCTTGGAATGCTATTGGCCTTGCATACCCCTCTTTTTAATCCAACTTGACAAGTTCCCTTAAGCTAATGGCACCACCTTTTGATTTTCTCTTGATTTGGGTAAGTAGAATTACTAGAACAAGGTTCACATTCAACACTTTTTTCAATATTTACAAGAAGTAAAAGTATTTTCCCACTATCATTCTTATGGAAATTTTTCCTCATAGTGGAAATAAAGATATTAAAGCATTAAAAAAGGAGATAAAAAAATAAAAAGGATAAACGATCATTTGGTTAAAATGGAGATTAATAAAGAATATTTATGAAAACTCTTTTAAAAGGGAGGAATAGTTATATTTATTAAATATTAATTAAAAACAAGCTTTGTGAAAGAGTGTGATAGTTTAGAAACCAACCCTTAAGGCTTATATAAATCATTTACATGAGACTTAGAAAAGAAAAGAAGATCAATCAAGGAAGAAGAAAGTGGCTTGGTGGGGCTATGAACATTGGAGAAGGGGCACAAAAAGTGTGTCCAACTCGGGGTACAAAGTACACTTGGGATTGTCCTAGTCAAGGCTTTATGCTCATAGGCATACCTTTTTGTGCGAGTAGGCACAAATTGTGTTTTTATGCAGGTCCTCCAACGTGTTCCATAACAAGAGCCAATACCAATGAAATATTCCAAGGGTGAGAGTGACTTTTCCAAGAGCTCTGATTTAGATCAATATTGAAAGCCATTGATACTAAAAAATATTGGAATATTATGATTATGATAATTTTATTGAATCATGTACCTTTTAGAGTTCTTATAAATTATCACATGTATAGTGTATTTTGTTATTTATACCTAGTTTGATAACATTACATATTGCAAATTATGTTAACTCTAGCATTAACCATATTTGAATCCATTTCAAATACTTAATTAACTTTGGAAGAAAAGTAGCATTATATTTTGGTATCAAATCCCAAAAGAACCTAGTGGATATCATATCTTAAAAGAACATTGTTATGTTCCAATCATCTCATTCTAACAATAACAACATTTACATACAAGAGAAATTCCTTTATAAATCTCTAAATTATTTGGTAAAAACATATATCCTTAGAAAATAAAACGAGTTTACAATTTTCAAACTCATATGCACAATTTATATGATCAAAAACTTAATAAACTAATAGCTCTTAAATATTGACTAATATGTAGTCATTGTAGTTAGAAGTAAATTATGAAGGACATATAAGACATCTTACTATTATTCATATAGGAGACATTCACATTATCATGAATTGCAAACATAATTTTTGCGAAGACATTAGTAGTACATAATATCTATAAGAGATCAAGTCAAAAGTTTTATTACAAATCCACTCACCAAAAATGTTTGAATATTAGATTATACTCTCATAAAAATGTCACCAATCCATTATGTTGTTGCTTCCAAAAATGTCAATCAACATACTTCAACTTTACAAAATTATGATGGCCATGTAAAATTTGAACCACCGAGCTCTAGAAAGTAAACACGTCCCTTATCGTGCAATATAAATTCTCCTACTACACAAACAAACCCCTTTGTTACTTTCCTACTTTGGGAAGAGACCAATTTGATGCTCGCTTGGCATCATCTAATATAGAGGAATTTGAGCATAACTAGCTAGGGGAGAGGGGCCGAAACATGCGATGGGACACGCGCTCATTGGGGCCCACACATATACGTCGTTCCTCCACAAATTATGAAAAAAAACTTGCATAAATAGGCACGATGAGATCAAACACAAATTAGATATAAATGCACACATAATCGTATATATTTGTCAACAAAATGAGTACACACTGGCAGCCAAACATGATGAAGTGTATCCAACTTGTATTTGACAAAACACTGTAGCAATCCAACTTGGAAACAAAATAGCCAAAACATAAAAGTTTGCACGCTTCCCCATAAACATTCAAACCCAACTATCACACCAATCTAGGCATCACTTACACATTAATCACAACTACACAACATAAACAAGGTGCCAAGTGAACACAATTCAAACCCATCTGACCCATCTTTGACTGAAATGCAAACCCATTACAACCATGTTTCCCACCATAGCATAACCAAACCAACACGCAAATGCATCTGCCTGTCTCTTCAACCATGAGACCTACAACACATATCAACATGAGTTTGTCCCATCTTGCCAAGTAGGGTGTGCATGTATTGGCGCCGAACTCAAATATCCCACCTACATCCATTTTTATGAGCTATAAGGCCACTATTATTCAAAAAAAGTTATGGAAACAATTACAAACAATCCACCAAACCAATCAACTCAAGAATTAATGGCCAAAATCAATCAAATCTGGAAATTCATATCAACCAGAATTCAAATTCAAAATAGTTCAACAATTTAATTGGCCACACCAAACAAGCATCAACCAGATTCAAATAATTCCCAATTCAAATAGTCATGAAAACCTTCAAGTATTCACTTATTCTGCAATGAGCAACATAAGAAAAGGAGTGACAAGCACATAATTGACCAACTTAATAGCAAGGGGAGGCAACAACTCATATTCTAGTGCACCAACATCCATATTGTTCTAGGTATTCCTCTGAGAGTTTTCCATTCACGACCTTAATGTTATTCTTCATTACAACCATTATTTTTTTCCATTCAAAAGCTTTATATTGATCTTCACTACAACCATTACAGTCAAAGGTTTTTATTTATGTTTCCCTAGGGTTTATATTGCAAATATTATAGTCATAGGTTAGCATTTGTGTTTCCCTAGGGTTTATATTACAAATATTACAGTCATAGGTTAGCATATGTGTTCCCTAGGGTTTATATTACAAATATTACAGTCATAGTTTACCATATAAAGCTTTCCCTAGGGTTTATATTGCAAATATTACAGTCATATGTTAGCATATGTCTTCCCTAGGGTTTATATTGTAAATATTATAGTCATAGTTTACCATTTCTGTTTCCCAAAGGTTTATATTGCAAATATTATAGTCATAATTTACCATTTTTTTCCCTAGGGTTTATATTACAAATATTACAGTCATAGTTTACCATTTCTATTTCCTTAGGGTTTATATTGCAAATATTATAGTCATAGTTTAATATTTTTGTTTCATTAAGGTTTATAATGCAAATATTAGTCATAGTTTAGCATTTCTATTTCATATTCTCGGAGGTTTTGCATTATTGTTTATATTGCAAATATTACAGTCATAGTTTAGCATTTCTGTTTCATAGGTTCTACATTATCATTCACTCTACTTATCTTATTCTTATAGGTTCTACATTATCGTTTATATTGTAAATATTATAGACATAGTTTAGCATTTTTGTTTTATAGCTTTTGCATTATCATACACTCTGCTTATCTTATTCTCATAGGTATTGTTTATATTGTAAATATTATAGTCATAGTTTAGCATTTCTATTTCATATGTTTTTCATTGTCATACACTCTGCTTATCTTATTCTCATAGGTTCTACATTATTGTTTATATTGCAAATATTACAGTCATAGTTTAGCATTTCTGTTTCATAGGTTCTACATTATCATTCACTTTTCTTATCTTATTCTCATAGGTTTTGCATTATCATTCACTCTAGTTATCTTCTTCTCATAGCTTCTACATTATCATTCACTTTGGATATCTTATTCTCATAGGTTTTGCATTATCATTCACTTAGGTTTTCTTTGATGCCAGTCGTTAATTTGAGAGTTTCTCTTTTTATTAGGTTTTGTTTCATCTTTTTCATAGGTTTTGCTTCATCAATTCACAAAGATTTATGCCTGTGAATGAGTTCATCATGCACAAGTGAGATTTGTTAAACTCTTACTATTTTTCATTCATAAGCTTTCTATTGTGTCATAGTTAAAATGTGAGTGTGGTTCCCACTTTGTTGTGCATGAGAATGTTTATGTTGTACATGCTTAAGAGATATGAGATATTCTTAAACTCTAACTCCCTTGCATACAATGTAATTCTGTGCTTCTCACTCCTCTATTCCTTATGTCGCTCACTCCAAAATAAAAGTAACTATGTAAATTGTTAATAATATTTTTGAATTTAAATGCAACAAACTAAAGGGAAAACACATACAAAAACTAATTAATCTTCAGTTCAAGCATCACTATCTTCATACACATAAAGATAATTGTTCAAGCATTTGTGTTTCATAGGTTCTACATTATCATTCACTCTGGTTATCTTATTCTCATGTGTTCTACATTACAAACTAATTATTCTTTTGTTCAAGCATCACTATCTTCATACATATAAAGATAATTGTTTGAGCATCACTATTTTGATTGTACTTATTCTGTGTAGATGGCTAAGGATAATACAATGGTGACCTGTACTGGGAACAAAAAAAGAAAAGAGCCATGGCAAGGTAACCCTCCCACAAATGAGGAGCTAAATTCCCCCTGAAGTAGATCCTGTTGCACAAGTAGAGGAGGTTTCTACTCCTCAAATACCGCAAAATGAGGTTACAACACCTCAAATACTGCAGAAGGTAAAACAAATAGAACAATTGTGGTCTTCGGAAGACATGAAAAGGGCACTCTATGACATTGAGGAGAATGACATGTCAATAAGGGGGGCTTCCAAAAAGTGGAAAATCCCAACAACCACATTGTCCAAATGGTTAGGGGGACTAACAACAACTTCCAAGAAAGGTCTGCCAACAGTCCTCACTAAAGAGGCAGAACATCTTATTGTGGAATGGTGCAAGCAAATTGTTGATGTTGGGCATGGTCTTGAGATAGTCAATCTTAAGGCTGAGGTTGCCCAAATTTGTCAAAATAAGCCAAACCCTTTCACCAATGGGTTCTCGGGGAAGTCTTGGTGGTCAGGCTTCAAGAATAGACATCCTAAACTTGTATTGTGAACTGTTGAAGGCCTAGACAAAGATAGGGAATTCAATCTTAGAGCTAATGTTGTAGCTTCTTTCTACAATACATTGTCTGCAACATATGAAGCACTACCACATGGTCCTCATCGCATATGGGATTGCGATGAAACTAGCATCTAGGCAGGCAAAAATGGGTCCATGAAGGTGTTGGCCAGAAAAGGTAGTAGGAATATCTCTTACATTATCCCAAAGAGTTGTGAATGGATAACCATTCTATGTTGTGTCAATGCTACTGGGTAGAGCATTCCAAGCTTCTACTTGTTCAAGGGGAGTATGAACATAGATAATTACATCATAGACTACGAACCAAGTGCTTGCATGGAAGCCCACCCCCATGTGTGGATGACTAAAGACTTGTTTATAGATTGGTTGACCCACTTCAAAAACTCAGTTCTAGGTGGTGTCTCACCCAACAACAGGCTCTTGCTGATTTTTGACAAGCATGGAAGCCATGTAGCACTCAAAACCATCCAAGAAGCAAGAAAAAATGGAGTAGATTTTTTAACATTGTCGTCACACACCTCACATAAGCTACAACCATTGGATGTGAGTGTCTTTGCACCTTTTAAATCTGACTTCAAATTAGAATGTGCAACATTTTTGTCAATGTTTCCAAACATTGAAGTGAGGAGGACAAAACTTGCAATGCTAGGCAACAAAGCAATGAAAAGAACTTTGATAGTGTTGTACCCCAAATTAAAAAATTTGCTACACTTAGGAATTTTGAAGAAATGGTCAAAAGTCTTGTCAAAATTGTCAAAAAAAGGTCAAAATTAGGGTTTGCATGTCTTGCATGGGGGTCAAAAACTCAAAATTTCCAAAATATGACGATCTGACCAGATCTACTCAAAGCGACCAAGTCTACAAAACCTAGATCTTAGTTTTTTGGCCCTAAATTTTAGAAAAAAATCTATTTTTAGAAACTTTCTAAAAATAGAACTTTTTATGGGTTTTTTGGGTTTCTTTTGAAACGAATGCCAACAAATTTTTCTAAAAATAGAAATTTTAGCTTCTAGGGCTTAAATTGATTTTGATTGGTCGAAAATACTTCTTCATCACGCTGGTGCAGTTAGAATAGTCAAAAGATCAGTTTTTTCCTAGTGGGTCTATTCTACTTTTTCAGAAGCTTTTCAAGAGCTCCAAGGCCATCAATGGTGGTCAGTCAGCTACCAGGTGTTAGATTCAAACATTCAAGCACTGAACAAAAGATGAGAAATGATGAACGTGCACATAGAATGAAGAATGGAGAAGGGGAGCTGTGAAAGTTGAAAAATGCAAAATTTTGGCTAAGTCTGGAAACTCCAGGCACCCTAGCTCAGCCTAGGCACCTAGATGCTCATGCCTTAGAAAAAATTTCATCTCAAGTAGTTGAGGCAATGGAAAACACGTGAACCAAGGAGAAAGTTGAAAAATACAAAATAAAAACTAAGTCCACTAGCCATGGGTGCCCTAGAAGGAGATAGGCACCCAAATTTTTAGGAGATCAAATGATGGAATTAAGGTTTGATGCTCTCAAGGTTTGTTGCTCAAAATATTCTTAGCTCCACAGTGAATCCATTAGCACAGTCATCCGATCAATTAGTCATCCAGAATTCAAGATCAAACAAAGAGGTCTCAACCAAGAAGCAAAATGCAAACCATGAAATCATCAAAAAATATTCTAAGTCTGGTAATGATGGGCACCCCAAGAAGAGATAGGTGCTTAGGGTTTTGAAGCACTATATCCAATAGTTAGGATTTGAAAATATGCTCAATCTCTTCAAAATTCTTCCAGCTTCATAGTGAATATCTTATCATGATCATCAGATTCGTCAGCTATCGACAAACTTAGAATGAACAAAAGGCATAACATGAGGTCTCAAGCTTCAAGGTTGAAAAATGAAGAA
Organism: Sequoia sempervirens; assembly: GCA_007258455.2. Lineage (NCBI taxonomy): Eukaryota > Viridiplantae > Streptophyta > Pinopsida > Cupressales > Cupressaceae > Sequoia > Sequoia sempervirens. The sequence continues at coordinate 58,569 of VDFB02109598.1, forward strand.
AAATGACTAAGGTTGGAGATCTTGGGCGCCCTAGAAGGAGATAGGCACCCAATCTTTTGGGGCATCAAATGAATGAATTTGCAGTCACAACCTCCAACATGACTTGTTCAGTCTTGATCAAGCTCTCCAACGTAATCGTCAGCTTGCTCATTGGAGTTGACAAGCATCAGATATCACCAACTGATTGGAGAGGTAAACCATGTAAAATGTCAAATTCAAAAGAAAAGTGTAAAAAACTCAAAATAAACTAACTCCGGAAGAGTTGGGTGCCCCAAGTAGCAAGGGGCGCCCAAGCTTTTGAGGCCCCAAATTCAGTTTTTAGAGGATATAGTGATGCAAAGTCCGGAGGCTCAACCTTAATCAACTTGGATACCTGCCTTCAAGAGGTATCCAGAAAGATTAAAATGACCACATAAAGTAATTCAACCAGCCTTCCAAGTTCTACAATCATCAGAAGCACAATTTCCCAATTTCACTCCTAAACCCCAGTTTTAGTGCAAACCAAGTTTAGGCATTTTCACCAACATTTTCCAAAACACCTAACAAAATCAAGGATGATTAAGATACCCTTTTGCAAGTTATAAAACATATAGGAAAACCAATATTAACTCTTTTAGACAAATTCAAAGATCCAATACTCCTGCCATGGAAAAGGCTAGTGGATTAGCCCACTTTTACAAAGAAGGTACCCTTTAAACTCCACCAAACCTTATGAAACCTTGGGGAAGAAATTAAAATTCCCAAAAACTACTAAATCCACCACTAGTTTCCAGAAATCACTCTTCCAACATGGCAAACCCTAAAACCCTTGATTCTAGGCCTTCAAAAGGAGGGTTTATTGTAAATCATACCTCCAGACCTTTCCAGACCCTACCACCTATTCAAACACTCATTATTATTCCTGAAAAATCTTTAAACTTCATCACATAGGTTATTTCTTCCAAAAAACTCATAAACCATCATTTAGTTCCTCACTTTCACAAGGAAAATCACCCAAATTCAACCTAGGGCAACACCCAAAACCCACAAACACACTTCCTCCGACCTCCACAACATTTGGAAACCTATGTCACAACAAATGGGGTCATTACACCGAGTTACAATTGCTACAGTAGGTGGAATGCCCTAAAAACTCATTTTATTACTCTCAAACCACCAATTTACACCAAAACAGGGCATTTTCAGTAAAACGTCAATAAAACCCTCTAAACTCAATGAAAATTCACCAAACCACTTTCAAATGAAACCTGAAACTATCCTCTTTCCAACCATAATGGTTTTGAGCCCGTACAGGTTGTACAAAGGTTGTACCACACGTTTTAGCAGCAAATTTACACACAAAAATTTCCAGAAAGTAGCCTTTTTTCATTATAACTTTAAAAAAAATGATTCAACCACCATGCCTCAACCATGAGAGGCTTATTTAACATCTAACCACCATTACAAACATCCTCGAACTAGAATTTTAATTAGTTGGACATTGGAAACCAACTTTTTACCAATTAGACCCCTAATTGCCTAGTTTTGCACTTTTAACAATTTGTTGACAATAAGTACATTTTTATGCAACCTTTTGCATTTTTTGAACTAAATAACATCAAATACCCATAATTACATAATTAATGGGCTCAAAAGCCTTATTAAATCATTAAATGACCCAAATACCCCCTATTTCCTAATGTCTTCCTTGATCTTTAATTTTGAAAATGTGTGTATTGGGTGCTCCTGCACCATATAGCCTCCAGAGAACCCCCTTCAAAATTCATCAAGATATCCAATGAGCCTAGCCAACAGTTCATCGAACTCCTAGATCATCCAGAATTGAAAAATCATCAGAAGATCAAGGAAAGCAAGCAAAACTTGAAGAACATAAAAATGGCTAACACTGGTGAGCCTAGGCGCCCTAGGTAGCCAGGGGCACCCAACTTTTTGATGGGTCAAATAATGTTTTTATTAAAAGTATCCTCTAGGACAACTTTGTTAGATTCACTTTGACTCTGTGATGGATCATTCTACTAGTGCACAACATCAACCGAGCTCCCGAAAATCGAGATCAAACCAAGAGTAAAATCAAGCAAAAAAATTAAAAATGGTGAAAAATGGCTTGTCTAGAGAGGAAAAGTGCCCCATGAGGAGATTGGCGCCCAAGGCTCAATACCTTAGTTAATTTTTCCAAGTTATCTTTCAACATCATAAAGTATCCAAGTTCGATGCACCTGCTCAGGATTGGCTTCAAGAAGTTTTAAAGTTGGAGAATGGAAGCAACTTTTATCCTAAAAACCTATTTAAGAAAGCTTTTGTCTTCCATTATTCATTTTTGTAGGTTGGCATCTAGAACAAGAATATTTTTCCTTTTCTCTCAATGAAGATTTGAAGACCCAAACGACATGCTTTTTCAGTGTTCTTCGTGGTTCCGAGATCAGTGAGAAAGGAGGAATGCTTTTTCATGCTCCAAACTTCTAGGGAGTTGCTTTTTCAAAACAATCACTCAACATTTTCCATTTCTGATCACATGGGTCTCTCCACTTTTTCATCCTCTTCAACATTGAAAAACTTTTCCCTCTTCTAGAAACTGCCTTTTGGCCACTTTTTTTTAGGATGGATTTAGCTTTTTCAGTTTTTGAGCATCTGGGTTTCTCTGGCACGTGATTTTCTACAAAACCCAGGTCCCAACTTTTTTAGAGAAATTGTTTTTTCAAGATAGGTCAACATTCTCTTTTTAGTAGCACTCTAGGGGATGTGGACAAGATTTAAAGGAACAGTCATCTAGAAGCTTTCTTTCTATTCTTGTCTCAATTCTTATCTACTCTTTGAAGAAGAGAAAAAAAACAAAATGTAATAATTGGAATTTCCTGTTTTTATGCTTTCTTAGATGGATAGATGTTTATCTTGTTTAGTTTTAGAAATAAAGCTCTTGCATGTTGGCAAGTTGAGTTGTAAAAGCAAAGGGATAGTAGGGTTCCCTACTGTTGACGATGATTTTACTCACAACAAACAAGGCGAATACATTTTTCACAGACAAGACCGCAAAGAGCCTATCCTTCTTGAAAGATATGGAACAAAGACAACCTAAAGGGGAATTCTGCATTAACAGGGAAAAGATTGGCTTTCATTCAATCCCAAGTCTCTGATAACCAGGTTATGGTTGCACTAGGGTCACTCTCGGGTACTGATGTGATATTGCTATTAATCTCAAAGGGACTATGGTTATTTCTTGGATATTTTAGGTGTAAATTCCAAATTGAAAAAATGAGTTCAAATATCATGAAACCAAAATATTTTCCATAATATTTCATGAACATCACAAATTATTTGCTATCACTTAAGTAGATTTAACATTAAGCATTCAACAACTTTATGGAAAACAAAACATTTTCAATAAAATTTCTTCCATTGATTCAAATTTTGGAACTTTTTCAAATATTTAAACATCTATTCTAAAACAAAGTATAAAAAATACTGAAAATTAAAAGTTTCTCCCAATCATTCTCCATGGATGCCCCAAAGAATTAATTAAAATAAAGGAAACTGCTTTATACTTCACCAGATTGCTTCACAACTACATATAAAATGGTGCAAGCTTTTAAAGAGAGGGTTTTGTTTTTGGACACTGAGTAGGTTTTGTATGCACCCTTAAATGGCACAACATACAGTCTTGTTCGGTTGAATTAACAAAACCAGCTACAAAAGATACTGAGATAGGTAGCTATCTAACAAGCTCTGATATTAATTAATGTCTATGTGCATACAAAGTTTTATGTCGAAATGGTTCAAAAAATAGGAAAAAAGAACAAAACTTAAAATTTTATGCTCCTCCGACATCCACAAATTTTGAACCTAAAAATAAAAAAAAGGATCCTCTGGCCTTTTATAGAACACAAGGCTCATACAGGATAAGAAAAATACATGAGAGGAAATCCAAGGGACCAATCTCATCAAGGCATGTGGAATGTAGTGACCAATAGGAGAATTGTAATCGAAGTCAATGGAAGTCAACTCCAATCACACGTTGAAGCCCTTCGGGTGTTGATCTAGAATATTCACCAGGATGATACTCCGAATCATGATAATGTGTAGGGACTTCCCATATATTCAGAATGAATAGGTAGAATTTTTTCCCCCACACATCGCTTGGCTCCGGTTCTATCACTCTTGGGAATGGGCTTTCTTGGAAATTAGCATTTGTTTCCACCATATGTGAAATACTGAGATCCCCAGCATTCCAGTGGACTCAAAGCCCTCGACATTATAATCTCCCAGAGTAATCGAACCGGACTGAAAAATTATTCCATCCATGATTCAAGTTTTCTTGGTTGTCCATACCCGAGCTTTGCATCACGATCGATATGTCCTGCAATCACAAATTCCACACATTAAATCCCTTTAAAAGAAAGAAAACATTTATAACATCTCATGTAAATAAAACCATTATTTAAATGTTAGTACAAAAATCTCATAATCAACACGCCTTTCAAAAGCATATCATAAATCCTCATACATATAAAGGATTACTGGGATCATTAGATAATTTTAAAATTTTAACATTCTCATTTCACATTACAACCTGATACCTGGTACCCAATATTTAGCTTTACCCACTTACTTTCCTAGACCTTGGTTATACTAGAACTCCTTCATACCAGACTCCTCATACCGGACCGGAGTCTTCCATTCAAATTTGCATTACCTTTTTCCTTTTCCATGTTTCTAGTACCCAGTATCCATTGCCCGAAACACTTCCATTACGAAGTACTTTTATTATCAAATATTTTTCTCTTTCACTTTGGGTGATCTTCCAATTAGCTAGCTCCTACCATAAGAGTTATATTTTTCACTTGGGTTCCCAAGTCTTTTTAGTCTTGGGGCATGTTGTGAGACCACACAACACCTACCTCTTGCTTGTCTATAAATAAGAGTGTTTGCTCATTATTTTCTTAACGATTATTGTGATAGAAAATTGCAAGCCTGTAATGTTGCAAGTTGTTATTCAGTGTCAGTTCGCTTTGTGTAAGAGCAAGTTTGCAAGACTCTTTAGCTGCAAGTTCTTGTTTAGTGCATTTGTTTTGTGTCAATGTATTTTGGTTTGATGGCTAAACTGTAAGCCTATTTTTCTACAATCCTGCTGTCCCAGAAGTGTAATCTTTTGTTCTTGAAATTTGAGAAAATAAAGTCTTGTGCCTGCTTTGCTGCCCTGATATAAAGTCTCAGATTTATGTTTATTGTGTTATGCTTATATGATCTCCATTTCAGCTTGCATTGAAAGTAAGTAGATGTATGTTGGAAAAGAATTTATTTAAGTATTTTGTCAGAGAATCCTTCCTTGTCCATTTCTAACTCTCTTGCTCTACATTTACTTGAGAAGTTAGAAACTTCATTAGAGTAGGCTTAGTCGTAGTTGAAATTCCAAAACAAAAAATATCAGCTATGGCACTTAAGTTTTATAACCTTGTGCTCTTAGCTGAACAAAAAGATAGGAAAATTAGTTTTAATTTACTTTCTTAAGAAACATTAGCAAAGAGGGAGCTTCCCCTCCTAATTTGAAGAGCAGTTTATTTGTGCATAGTTGTTCGTTTCTAATCCACATTCCAGAGGTGTGAATTGAAACACCAATAGACAGTTGACAACATCAAAGCTAGGTTTAAAAGGATTGGTATATGGTCACTGAATCTAGATGCACTCATGAATGACATGCATCCCAACGAAAAATTTGAGGTTAGCGATGATGTCAATGCAGTGGAAAAAATTCTCATCCTTTCATGACTTGTTATGTCAAGCGACGATGTGGCACAATTGTAGTCCACTCTTCCAGATGGACATTTGCAGACTACAACAGAAACATGATAGTCACTTGATAGTTGTCTTGCTAAATCAGTTGCACAAGTGGTGGCTGATGAACAAACCCATCCCATGGTGGACAACCCTGTTGACCAATTTAGTGAAAGTTTAGGTCTTCCATCAGAAAGTAGCCAACCATCCTAGTTGGTTGAGGGAGCAATGAACTTAGGAATTGATTTACAAGTCCTAGAACAATAGGATACTTATAATTTCCCATCACCACCACCTACAATTGACCTTTCTCAAGTTGTGCATTACTATGCTTCTTCTTGCAATTCAAATTTATGAGGTAATCAAGTTGTATTAGAGGACTCAGGTAGTGGAGGAGAACATTGCCTCATAGTTAGATGAGACAGAACAAACACTCCTCATAGACTGGAAGGGGACAAGAACACGGTGAGTGGCACCCCAAGCAACCAACATCCATTTCCCTACCACAACAACTAGATGCATCCCTTTTTTTTTCACATGCAATTCAAGTTTCAAACAATTTACAATTTTTGATATTTTCAAATGCACCCTAATTGTTGACAGTTTTAAATTTATGATAAGTACAATGTAGCGTTATTGTTTGATTTGAAAATTATTTTATTAGATTGTGTAGATATCCAAATTTGGATACTTAATTTATCCAAATTTATCACTTTTCATCTAAACATCCTCTTATCCGAGTTAATTAAGTAATATTACTATTATTTAATTAATATACTTAATTATGTCAAATCCCTAAAGTATTTAATTAATAATTAAATACCTTACTCTCCTTAGTCCTCTTTTCATCAAACGAATTAAATAAATATTACATTTATTTAATTCCTCACATGTCATTTTCATCTAATCATAATCCATCTCCTAATCTCTTCATTAAGAATGTGCACATGCCTAATCCTTGATTAGGATGTGTCACATCCTCCAACTTTTGCAAGTTGGATTCTAATCTTCATTAACCCCTAATTATCCTCTAATTACTAATTAGTTAAACTTAATTAGTACCTTGGTCAACTCTCTCCATCCCCCAAGGAATTTTTAATTCCTTTTTATTCACCCTAGGTTCCCCTCTTCCCCATGTGAATTTTTAATTCACATTTTATTCCTTCTAGAATCCCCTTTTCCCATGCATCTTCTAGAATCTTTGACTTGTCACATCAAGTCACATGTGACAAAATCTCACCTTTTTGGAGACCCTCTCTTATCCACTAGATTCTCCCAAGCCTGTGAACTTTTAATTCACATTTATTCCTCCAAGGAATCTTCTCATCTCCCAATATACTTCCAAGGTACATGTCCTTCCTCCACATCATGTACTCTCCTTCCACATCACCTACACATCATCTCACCCTTAGCCACTTAACATTCCACATGTCAAGATGTGAGGGCTTGTGAGTCCTCAACTCACCTTAGCCCTTCATCTTGGCCTTGTTGGATAAATATCAACCATTGAATTCTCTACATAATTCAAGTTCTCCTATAAATACCCCCTCCTCTAAGACA
>VDFB02109599.1:0-30531 GCA_007258455.2 Sequoia sempervirens
AAGCTATGATGTCAAAATTTGCTGCAAACGGATCTTGAGCAACTGGCATAGTGTTTGCATGTGAAGTTTTGGGATTAGAAGTGAAAGGCACTTCTTTTCCTTTTTCATTTGATCTCCATGTTTCTTCTTCTTCTTTTTGTGCCTTGAAGTGTTGAGCATGTGTGAACACATACGTTGAAACATTCTCATGATTCGTCGCAGGAGCGTACTAATGGTATTCTTCTTGTTCTTGATTGATGAGTTCTTTATCAAAGTATCCCGCTGTGGACTTGCCATCGAAGTTGTCCATCTGTGGTAAGACAACATTCAAACTTGGTGTTGCTACAAAACTAGAACTGGGAGCAGCTTCAGTGTATCCCATGATTTGGTTCATTCTCAGATTCTTTGGACATGTGGATTTGGTATGTGCATTAGTATCATGGAAACAACAAAATACTGCATAGTGTGTAGCTTGAATCATTGGTCTTGATGGAGATGTTGGCAACTGTGGCTGAAGATTGTCTCTCTTTGGCTGGTACGGTTGCTGAACTAGAGATCTAATAGAATTTGCTTTCATCAAGCTGGAAGTGATCATATTATCCTCCAACTTGATGGTGTGTTCTTGCATACTCTTTAACTCTATTACTTTCGCCGTCTTGAGGAAAAAGGCTATCTTTGAGGGAAGAGCATTTATGAAGTAGCTTATCAGAATCTCCGGTGATGGATCGAGTGTAAAAGAAAGTCTTGTAACAAGACGATTAAATCTTGCTACAAAATCCCTCATGTGTTCGTTGTGTTCCATATTTGAATTTGTAAGTTGGGAAAACAAGTGACTACTTTAGCGGGCTTGAATCTCGCCAAAAATTTCTCGCTCATAGTTGTCCAACTTGTGATATTGCTTGGAGCCAGGTGATTGAACTAGATGGTAGTATTTCCTGCAAGAGTCTCAACAAAGAGATGCACTGCGATGTCTTCATGTGCTACGTGCAAGATGGCTCAAGCCGTTCTGAATGCGGAAAAATGTTCCTCTGAGTGTTGAGTTCCATCGCCATGAAATTGGGGAAAGCGCTTCCTTGACCCTTTAGGTAACTCATGATTTACCTGAAAAGCCAAAGGTCCAATGTTATTACCCCAAGGTAATGAGGGTGGATGTCGCTGATTTCTATCATCATTGCCAGCATTATCGTTGTTATCATCCATTGCTTCTGTGTGGATCATGCAATAGGATGCCAAAGTGTCATTCCCGTGAAATAAAAGCGTTTAGCTTTTCTTGAAGTTTTCTTGCCTCGTGCCCCACAATGGGGGCCAGAAAATTATTGGCCTTACAATTCACACCTTTGGAGTGCGTATTGGCAATAGACAACTATGCATAGTGCGTAATGATTGCTCTTCAAATTAGGAGGGGAAGCTCCCTCTTTTGTTGATATGCGTGAAAAAGTAAATGTTCTAAATCCAATCTTTTTGACTCAACTGGAAGAGGCACAAGGTTAAGAAAACCAATACATTGCAACTAAGGATTTTCTCTGGTTTTGCAGATCTTAACTACAACTAACTAAATGCTTTAACTATCCTATTTTCTCAAGAGAAACAGAGCATAAGGACTTAGGAGTAGGGAATTGGTATACGACAATCTTCACTTCTAAATTCCCAAGGAGGAGACGGCTCCTATCTAAGGTGTAGATATGAAACAAAGATTATTAATCACAACAACACATGATAAACCTTACTTCTAAATTCCCAAGGAGGAGACAACTCCTATCCGAGGTGTAGCTATGAAAAAAAGATTATTAATCACAACAACAAACGATAAACCTTACTTCTAAATTCCTGAGGAAACGACTCCTATGCGAGGTGTAGATATGAAACAAAGCTTATTAATCACAACATGAAATAATAACTGGGACAACAAATCACACGAAGCACCTATCAATACAATTAACGATCAATCCAACAATTATATTTAACTAAGTGAACAAATACTGAATAGCAATACTATCTTTGCCCCATAAAAATTCACCACATTTTTTGTTCTTTGATTTTTATGAAACGATAGTTGATTCTTAGGTTTTTGGCTGCTTTGGACGCAATGGCGAGGTCTATTTTGCTCCAGGATGCATTGAAAATTTGCTCAAGGTTGAATTTCTCAAATTTTGAAAAGGAGGCTACAAAACTAGAGCTTTGATACCATGTTATAGTTGATGATTCAACCCCACAACTCCCAAAAGTCACCTGCAAGCAATTCTCCTATCACAAAAGAGAGATTAAAGCAAGATAATGTGCTCAACACTTTGAGAAATTGTATTGATGCAATAACTTGAATGAATGATTATAATGAAAGGTGAATGCTTATAAAGCAAAATAGAAAATCATAGATGAGGGTTTGATTAGATTGATACAAGTGTCATCATCTAATGCAATGAGACAACATGCTTTAAATATAGCTCAATTTAATGTCCCCATTTTTAGCATTACACTTTCTAGTGACTGTTAGCCTATTTCTAGATGCCTGTAGGCTAGTCAAAGGCAAAATTAGGGTTTCCTATTTTCTAGGAAGCTTCTTTTGTCGATTCAGGGGTTTGCATGCAGGAGTTTGGCAGTGTGTTTTTTGGATCTTTCTGGGTTTTCAAAAAGCTTCGGAGAGATGTGACATGCATTTAATGAAAGTGACATGCATTTTAGTCAAGAGTTTGCATGCAGGATTGGTTTTTGGATTCTTTTTGGGTTTTTCAGAGAGCTTCGCAATGGTATGACATGCATTTGCATCTGGCAACCTTTTCCAGACTTACTATTTTTAGTAAGTTGCGACGGCTGCCCGGTTTGTGCTCAAAATGTGTTTGGAGTCACTTACTATTTTTAGCAGTATGCTGTTTTTAGTAAGTGCTATTTCTGGCAATGGTAGCAGTTGTGGTGGTTGGCATCTTTCTATTTTTAGCAGTGGCCGGTTTATGATGTTTGCTATCTTCAGTTGGTCACAGTATTCTTTAGTGGTTTTCTATTTTGCTCAGTTTGGTGTTTGGTGCACACTTACTATTTTTAGCAGTTCTATTTATAGTAAGTCATTTTTGGGGAGTTGGTCCCAAGCCGGTATGTACGCAATAACATTGTTTCGCTTTTGATTTGGAAAGCCTAAGGTTGCAGTATTTAATAATTGTTTTATTCAGTCACTTAAGTTGTTTAATAAAGTTATTTTATAAATTTAAGTTGAGGGGGTGAGTGGTCATTCAAAAAGTACCTTGGGCCTAGGCGTGCAACTTAAGTTGTTTTTAAAGAGCTTTATTAATATTTTATTCCTCGATGAAGTGGGACGCCTAAAGAGGGAAGAAAAGAGAATTTTAAAATGTTTTATTTTTCAAAAGAAGAGAAGGTCGTGGGTTTTAGGAGGAAATTAAGAGAAGTTTCAAGTCCATCGCCCTAATTTCTATATAACTCCATTTTGGCCCTCATTTGCATATCTTCACTTTGGCAACATAACAAAATGTTGCTGGATTTCTTCTAGATTGTTTAGACTGCGAGCTGAGGACGAAAACCCTTGTCGTTGTGGGCTGATTTTGGTGGTGAAAGATCCACCCTAGTCATATTGTGAGTGGTTCTACATCAGGGATCACATAGTGCTTCATAGAGTTCAGTTTATATAGGGGTTTTGGTGATTGAAAATGAAGATATTTGACTATTTTGATGTAATAGTTTGAGGTTTTTGGTGTGTGGATGCTTTGCATCATTTTGGCTTTGATTTCAGCATTGATTTGGAGGGGTTATTTCCAGCATTTGGAGTCTTTCTGTGGATTTTCTGTACTTCCCAGTCACATGACTGAAATTGATAATTTGCTCGTATTCCCTCGTTGGCTCGAGATTTCATTCTGGGTATTGCATCAATGGAATCCTTAACTCAAGACACCCCATTTTGAGTATTCACTTGCAGTGTTTGGTGAAGATTTGAATTTTCTAAGCTAGTTGCCTCTCTCCTGGGGCCGTACCATTTCGTGAGCATCATAGGGCATGGTTGCTGCTGTATAACCTTGCCTATATCAGTTTTCTTCTAATGTTTGGTAGCTGCTGGGAGGTGTCAAAGCACAAGGGACGTTCTTTGCATTGTCATTGAAGAGTTTGGAGGTGATTGGAGTCATATTACTGCTGTTGTAAGCCATTGCCAGGTCTGAAACTTCTTATATCAGGTCTGATAACTCATTGTAATATTCTGATTTTAAGTTGAAAATGAATGCTCTTGTTGTAAATTGTAGTTTCTAATGAAAAGCATCATTATCAAGTGTTTACTTGTTCATTGCAATCAATTCTTAATGTTGCATACATCTGGAAACACATTTGAAAACAAACACAAACCATAGTTGAAAAAATCGCCAAAAAATCGCTTTACTCGCGAGTAATCGCGGGTCAAATACCTGGGCGAGTAAATCGCACAAAAACTCGCAGCCGAGTTTTGATAAAAACGCGCGGCGATTTATTCTGAAAAAACGCGCAAAAAAACGCGAATATTTCTGTAAAACGCGGCCAGAGAAAGGTAAAACGTGGCGGGCTTTTTTTAACCCTAAATTTTTTCGCTTTAACTCAGCGAAATGCATTCGCTTTCCTTCCATTCCACGTCGCGACCATTGCAACTGAAAAAAAAACGACGGCAGTAGTTAAAACGAGGGCAAAAAAAACAATCGGACGGCAACAAAGAAATTTGACGCAGGAGCCAAATAAATTTATTTGTGTCTGAACTAAATCCAACGGCAAAAAAAGGTCGACGTAGGAGGCAAGAAAATTTCATTGTTTGGTCTGGATTCCGCCCTTCGATTCTTCCGTTTTTCCATTCATTCCAATTTCCAGGTATGTGCACAGTGTGACTATAGTCTGTATTCGTAAAAAAATTGTTTCAAAGTTCATTTAGTTTTTAATAGTGTTAGATTTTAATAAAACAAAAAATAATTTGTTTAAAACTTTAAATTTATGTATTTTTTGTTATAATAATTCTTAATATTTTATATTGTATAAATTTTTAATAATGTATTAAATTTAAGACTTTAAGTTATAATACATTTTATAATTTGAAATTTAATATATTAATTTTTAATTTACAATTTGATTTATTTTTAAATCTTTTAATATAATATTTAATTAATATTAATAATATATTAACTTATATTTGCAAAAGAAAATTGAAAACTTTTAATTTATTTTATTTTATTTTTAAAATTTAAAATAAAAAATAATTGAAAATTATTAATTTATATTAATATTATGATAAATTGACAATAATGAATAGTAGAAAAGAAAATAATAACAAAAAATTAAAATAATGATATTCAAATATCAAATTTTATTTCAATATCATTGTTTTTGTTATTATTTTCTTTTCGAGTATTCTTTATTATCAATTTATCATAATATAAATTAATACATTAAAATATTTCAATCATTTTTAATTTTAATATGTTTCAAAATTTAAATCTTTCAAATTTCAATCAGTAATATGTTCTAAAAATTCTATTTATATATGTGGTTTTTAAGAATATTTTAAAAAATTGTGTATTTTCAAATGTTCGATAAATTTGCCGAGTTATTGCCGAGTTTTTCCCCGAGTTTTTGCCGAGTCCCGAGTTTTTAAAATTTTTGGGTCTGCCGAGTTATTGCCGAGTCTGAGTTTTTCAACTATGACACAAACCATATCATTGAACAAGCAATCAGCAAACAAAGGTTTTCAAAAAAAAATCAGGAGTGTATGTTACACCCCTTTTGGTAAATTCTTGATTTAAGGCCTGTAAAACAATGATAATCACTGAAAATTGCTATTAGTAATAACAAATATCGACTTTATGGTAATATTCAAATTAATACAGAAAATATTATAATATTGAGAGCAATACATCATAGCTAAAACATTATAATATTCAAATCTAAATTTCATAACATCATCAATATTTGAATTCAAAGGCATCTCAACATCATTAATGATTTTTCCAAGGCATATTCCTATAGTCAATCATATTAGGAATTCACTTGAAATGTTTGCAAACCGCAATCTCAAGGATGGTTGTCCTTGTATTGTGAGAGCATGGGTGGATCCGCGTCCATCCATCTTGAGGTGGCATACTTGAGAAGACCCTCAAGCCCAAGAGCACTTATTCGCTTCTCGACCCATGAACATGGCAGGATCTTAGGTCCACTTCATCCCTCAGTCCACCTTGGAGGCGCTCCATTGTAATGTCCCGAAATCGATCTAGAAGGTCGACTAGTTTTTCAAAAGCAGAAGTGTTTATAAACACTAATATTTAATCACGTGAATAATCGAATTTAAAATTTTGGCCGACCTGCCTTTGGGTTGGCGCCCAAATAGATTTAAATTTGAATTTAAATATTTTTATTTTTTTTCTTTTGTGGCCAACTTCATTTGAAGTGGGGCGTCGCATCTGTATTTAATCTTAGTTTCTCCAACATTTGAGGTATCATGAATTTGGAATTGTCTATTCGATAGACTTGAGAGCATAGCTTCTCAGTCAAGATACCTAGATTGGTGCGTAGCTTCAATCTGGGCAAGCTCGTGTTTTGGTGCTCAACACTCTATCAAACTTCGCCACTCACTCAAGGCAATACTTTTGCAGGTTGTAGTGCTCTGGTGGAGAGCGAATAATTCGATCTCATCGAGCCCTTGGACTCTAGCCGACCATACGTCAGTGTGGCATGCTTGATAAGATGCATGAAGACTGCCTTTCTCAACAAGCCTAGGAGAATTCATACGCCTCTAGGCCCACGAGCGCTACATCTTGGGGTGGCGTGCTTGATGAAGGAAAGGTCAGTACTTCACCTCTCCTGAATTTGTAAGGTTGATCGACCTCCCTATTTGCAAAATACTTCTATAAGTTCAAAATAGATGGCTAAAGGAGTCTACTATATTAATTGGTATATATATATATATATGTGGCTATTGCTTATTTATATTCTAAAACTTACTTCCCAATAATATTCTTGCTGAAAACAATATTTATTTCTAATAGATATCTTATATTTGTATTTCTTATCTTCTTCTTTTTATTTTTTATCTTCTTCTTTTTCAATCTTACCCACTTGATGGATAGATGAGTGATGATTGCTGATTGAATGTCAATGAACTGATTTACCCTCTATATCGATTTCTTGAAGGAGCCACCACCCTTCACAATAATAAATGAGTCACCACCCTTCATGGCTGCCTTTTGAGAATAATCCTTTATTTCCAAATTGGTTGATAGATTTATTCCCCATTGATGATTTCTTCGCAAGGAAATGATCCCCCTTTTATGTCTTATTATTGAGGGAGTCACAACCTTTTACATTAGGAGTCACATCCTTTCTCACATCATCACTACTCCTGAGAACATGATTTACTTTACTCGCAAAGTCACATAAGGTTTTATTCTCAATTGAATTATTCAATGATGTTATGGATGTCTTTCTCAAATGAAAGGCTCTCCCTTTTATAGCTCAAGTTTGAGGGAGTCACACCTCTTCACCTCAATAGTTACAACTCTTCATCACTGCATTTGGAGAATAATAATTTAATTTTAAATAAGTTAATTTGTTAGTGCTGATGTCTATTACTTGTAATCAGTCTTAATAATTCCTCCTCCCTTTCCTTCTAGATCTTCCTTCCTTATATACCTTATCTTGCTCAAGGGACACAACTTTTCATATGCTGGTTGACCATTCTTAACAACTTAATCTTTATTTAATGTTAGTTTGGTGTAATATTAATTATCTTTATTGATTTCTTTGAAACACAGGCTGCAGACATTTAAGAATTAAATGGGACATTACACTCAATCTAATAATAAAAACAATTCCTAAGTTTAGGTTAAGTCATTAAAGTAAAAGGTGTCTAATAATTAAATAATTATCAGGTGATGACCTATTTACTCCAACAGTAGTCACACAATGGCCTTTCTCTGCATTTCGTCAAATGAAAAAGGATTGAAAGAGATATGTATGTTAGGGTTCTCTCTCAATGCATACCAAATGGGAAAGGAAACCCTCTTTAAATATCGACTTAACCCTTTGTTAATATTAGACAAAACATGGCTTAAATAATAGGATCAAGAATAGAGACTAAAACATAAATCTAAGAATATGTTGTGCTTAGATAAACAACATAGATCAGTTAAACTCAAAAGTAAGAGTTATAGTAGCTAAGTGGGAGTGCCATAAGGAATAAATGATATTTCTATTTTTGGATTGACTTTATCATTGTTCATGTTGATAGCTTGATGCTACTTCATCGATATATTGTGATGTTTATGTTTAGAGTGAGCTTAGGAGTTCATATATTTAAGGGTAACATGTATGCAATATTTATGAATAGAATAAACTACCATATCACAACATTTGCAAGCTTTATAAATATACCCCTTCTTCATGTGTCCAATTGAAACCTTGAGACAAATAAAAACTAATTAGACAAAAATGTCATCCTTAAATAATCAACCGCTCTAGTTTTCCACTTTTTGACCACTTTTGGAAAGCTTTATGTTGTTTATGTACTTGTTGGTTTTATTCAAACTTAAACTTTTCATTTGTATATCTGAAAGTCCTATAAATCATAGTTGGCAGACTTGCTAAGTTTTCGGCGAGTCTTGAAAAACTCGTGAGTTTTTTTGCCCTAGAGTTTTTATGACTTTAACTCGCCGAGTCTTCCTACCGAGCCTTTTCTGAAAGCTCGCGAGTCTTTACAAAAGACTCGCCAGATACATAAAAAATGCAAAAAATGCAAAAAAAATCGAAAAAGTTGCTGAGTTTTCTCAGAGTTTTTGTTGACTCATCAATTTTGGGCTTGGTGAGTTTTTTGCCAAGTTGAGTTTTCCAACTATGCTATAAATATTATTGATTTTTTACCTCATTGGAATGACTAAGTATACATACCTAGAAAATGATTTTACAAGCTGAGTTTGTTAGTTGTACTTTATAGTAAGTTAGAAATATGATTTTATTGGCTTATACTAACCAAAGGCATTTTATGAAGAGGAGGTGCCCTATGACATGCTTGGGGTTTACTTGAATAAATATCTACATTAGTAATAGCACACAAACGATTGGTATTATCATTTGTATTCCTTTAATAATCATCGTTCTTCAACAAGATTTTTCATCCTATAACAGGCTATTGAGATTGAACAAGTGTGTGCTGGTTCAAGAGAGACTTCTTTGTCTATGAATACAACCAATGCTGGCCATCACCAAGGCCTTAGAGATATGGATGACTTGATGAAGAATGATCAATCTGAGCCAATTCGACAATTTAATGTACTTCAAGAATTTCAGTCTTCAACATTTCGACTCATGCGTGTTCAAGGTTTGCCCACATGGGCAAATACAGGATCAGTTACAATTGGTGATGTGATAAAGGTATTATGTATTTCTTGATTTTGGTTTTGTTTTCTTGTTTTTGAAAATTCTAATTTGAAAGATCACTCAAAAGTGTATGCAATGTCATTCTTATAAATGCAAGCTTACATTTTGAATGTTGTTCACAATTAATATAAGATTGTCAAGTAGGTTGAGAATATTAGATGAATATACGTACTATAACATAAATAAAACATTATGCTATGCCATACTGAAAAATGTATTTACATCTATCCTTCCTATGAGACTTATTGATGTGCCTGCTGACACTTTGACACTAAGAAAATGTTGGAGGCTGGGTAGTGTCCTGGGAAGAAGCGAGATGTCTTCCCAACTCCTGTACTCTAGCTATATAAATAGCTTTCCTTGGAGATTTCTCTGAATAAACAAACTTCCTAAGTTTTCAGATAACTGATTTAGCAGTGTAGCCACTTTGCTATTTCAAAGTCCTCTTCTCCTTGTGAATCTCACTGGAGGTTACTCATGTGGCCTCATGTATTGGGCTCTGTGTCCAAAAGCCTGCCAGTGCTGGCATGCATGAATGTCTGCATCCAAAGTTGTAGTTTGGACCATTAAACTTTTGAAATGCAGTGAGTAAAAGATTGACAATCATCCTATTTTTCCAGACTCATAGTAGCAGAAGTCGGGAAAAAAATCACGATTTATTGTGATAAATCAGAACTTAAAGCAGAAAATGATTTTTAAAACCAAAAAATTACCCAAAATTTATTTTAGCTGATGTAATTGGCAATTATCATGGTTTTTTGACATGTGATATTTTTTGGTTTTAAAAAACACTAACCCTAACCCAAATTTTCCCGATTATATCAAAATTTTTTGAAAAAAAATATTTATCTTTTAGTTTGCTGATTTATTCCGGAGAATAAAAATTTTGCTACTATGACTTGAACTATTAAAATTTAAACTTCTGATATTCAGTGAAGAAAGTATTATTTTAATTTGTCATTTTAGGTAGGTTTTTCTAGTGTATGCTACTGCCAAAAGTATTCACTGCAATCACTCCAACTTCATCTACCACCTTTAACTCTTGATAATAACAGAACTACTGCTGATAAAAAATAAATAGTTCGTGCTGTTTTATCCTCAAAATGGCCTCCAGATTTTATCTATTTTTCAGATTTGATATCTCCTGTAATGTCCCCATTATTTCGCAAGCATCAGAGTCATTGGATTAGCCTATTATGTCGACCCTCGTAGGCTAAGGGTTCTGGTTAGAGGGTCACCTGTCCGGGCACCTGGTCGGAAATTTGCTTATTTGGTATCCGGAGTCGGTGACGTGGTGAATTTGCGCGTTTGGCGTGTAGTTGGAGCTTAAAATATTGTTCATCACCACTTATTTCACTTACTCAGGCTTGGGGACCATGTGTCTATTTGTTAAAGGGGTCACTTTATATTTTGCAGTTACTATTCACTGATAAAGTGAAAAAAGAAATAACTTAAGTGAATAGTGTTTTTTTTAATGAATAGTGTTTCAAAGAGAAATTATAAAAGCAAGAAGGAAAGTTCGACCCATTCATGCTTGATGATATTTTGCTGATTGAAGTTTGGAAGTGTGGAGTTTGGGAGAGAAGGAAACTAGGGTTTCCTGATTTCTGCAGTGGGTAAGCCTGGTTTGGGGCTTGTAGTTAGGATTTTACGCATCTTGAAGGTGTGAAAGACCACCCTAAAGTGCAGATCTGAGTTTTGCTTGATTCGTGGGAGCCATATCTTGCTGTTTTCAAGTGTTAGAAGTCATCCATTGCAAGGGAAATTGCTGCTAGAGGTTCCATTCACGTTTTTGAGGTCGTGGCTTGCTTTTGAAGATTGTTGGATGCTGATTTTGACCACCTACAGCCAGCCGCCATCAAGTAAGGGTTTCATCATCACCAAGTAAGAAAAACGCCTTTCCTTTGTGGCTGTTTTCTCTCCTAAAGTGGGCGCCCCTATCAATAGAAGACATTCCATCAAAAAATTGGTAGGAGAAACTTGTATTTAAATTTGTATGAGCAATTTCATGGGCGCGGGTACTGTAGCAGTCACTATTCACAGTGATTTTGGCTGTAAGTTAAAATCTATGTTATTTGATGTATCCGTTGAAACCTAATGAAAGTTATATCTTGGATGTAATCTTTTATGTATGAAGAAAGTGTATTGGCAAGTAAATCAAGTCATTATTTGAGTTGTCAAATTAATTTAATATATCTTGTGTTCCCATTATATGCACATGCTTGTTAAATTTATGTATATCATTGGCATTAATCATCAAACACGAGTAACATAAGAAAGACAAACACATCACGGGAAACAGAAAATCAGACCTACAAGCACGGTGAAAACAAATCAGCAGTGAGCACGGCACATCACAGTGGTATCGGAGCAAACCTTTCCAGCCACCTTGTGTTGGTTTCAAATAGAAATTCAAGAATTAAATTTGGGGGTTTTGAGTCAAGTCCAGTTTCGGTACATCACATCTCCTCAGAAAAATCAGACTCGGGATGTTATCTTGATTTGTTTTTGGAGTTGAAAAAAAATACTCGACTTGGAATTTTGTACAGGAAATGCTAGTAGAAACCAGATGAAGAACCATTTTCACTTCTACCGCAGAGACTGATATCCTTCAGTAGCACTGCCATAAAGGAAGAGTTAAATAGAATACTAGAGAACATAGATAGAGAAGAGGTAGAAATGCTTCATGCACTATTGAAGCTTGCATTTTATTTATAATGTTTTTCATCAACTGATTTTGGAACTGTCACCTGCCTCCTACCTTCAACTAGTTTATAACTACCAACCAACTCTTAAGTGTTACCGACCCATAACTTGTATGACGGTTGTGACCTTTACATTTTGAATAAAATATAAATGCTGCTTAACCCTCCTGATCGTGTTTATTCTTTTGATAACCTTATTGTATGCTATTTGAAATAATTTTTTTTCTTATTATTTCATATTTCTTTATGAGCAGGTTTTCATGAATTCATAAGGTATATTTTGAATTATTATAAATCTCTTGCCATTTGAAATCCCTATAACTGTATAGAATGCTTATTTTTTATTGCGATTCATAGTCACTCTATGAAAAGCTGATGCTATTATTATCTATTATGGGGAGCATTCAAAGATTATGTAGCAGGCTTGAGTGTTGAGAGGCCATTACATATTCTAACACCAAAAGTTATGATAGAGTCTGTCAATTCAATGGTGTTGAAAAATAAGTGCATATGCTAGATCATGTAGGTTAGTGAATGATTTAGTTTTCTTTACATTAGCCATACGATAAATTGGGGTGTAATATTGATGATATCACTATGCACAAACATATTTTACCTGTACATACCTACATGCATCTATATATGTATATATAGATAAAGTATTTATCTCTGTGTGTGTGTGTGTGTATGAGTGCATATTTATGTTTGTATGCATGCATATGCAGACATATGTTTATGTATTTGCTTGTGTTAACTAATGGATACTGGTATAATGCTTGCTAGTGGTTGATATGAGATTTGAAATAATTGCATTGAAGACGCTCTGGTCTAATTATGGAAACTGCTCTTATCATTTATCTAGTTAGCATTGATTATATGCATAATTAGGCAATCTATGTACTTGAGTAATAGTACCCACTTTTTTGAGATTATCTATCATACTCAACCTTTTGGTGATAAATCCATTTGTACCCACTACTCTAATGATTTCATTTGATATATATTATAGATGATGCAAATTCTAGCTTAGGTTAAGGGAGGAAGGGTGTAAGCTACAATCCCATATTTTATTTTTGAACATATTTTATAAGACATTTCATGCGGCAAAAACATCTTGAATCAATGAAGGTTTCATAAATTTTGTATGGCAATATTATTTAAAACCAGTCATGTTTCAACAATCCAAAGGCTTCTTTTGTTTCCGTCTTCAAAAAAGTCTTGAGCATTAAAAAAATAAAAACAGCTTGTAAATCATATACATGAACATGAATATATAGTATATGCTAATCTGTTTCACATGAAAACCAAATAAATAGACGCTAATATCTAATATAGGCATAGTTGTTTCATACCAGGGCGATGTACTTGCAGCTATTCTTTCAAACTACATGGTGGACATGGATTGGCTTCTCTCTGGTAAGAATTAGTATGTTAGATATACTTCCAAAAGTTGTGTTGTGAAAATTTGACGTTTAAACCATAGTACCATTGTTGAGAAAGTTTCAAAAAGGAAAAGGGTAATATCAATAACATTGAAAGTGCATTTTCTTTATTTTGTTCTTGAATTTAAAACTTAGTGGATTATATTAGTAGAGTATGCCCCTAATATACACTTTTCATAGTCGCCTGTGCTAATTGAAGGTGAGGGATATGTTAGATACAAGGGGGTGGATATATATTTGTATATTGCTAAATATTCATTGCTTTTTGAATTGTTATATGTTAGTACACTACAAATGTGAAACTTTCATAACATAGTGGCCAAAAAATTGAATTTCTATTTATTCTAATATGTGTGTTTGTCAAGTTTCTTGGTTGTCTCAGGTTTTACTTTTTATAGGAATATACAAACTTTAGTGTTTACTCCTCAGTTTGGAGTTTGGGGTTCTTGTAAACCAAGTTGAGTGATAAGTATTGATCAGCAAATCAGATCTTGATACTTGATTAGAAGGTCAAATGTTGTTATGTTCAATTGAGATGTCACAACTGAAAGTGTAATGAACAACCGTGATTTTTTTTCTGAGTTTGCTGCTTGCTGTATGTGAGTTTATGAGATGTTTGGCAATGTTTTTTTTATAGGGTGAATATGCTTCATGAAGTATGCAACCAGGAGCATTAAAGTTAAAGAGAAATATGCTTGGAACGAACACTTTTAGAAGTACCACCAATCTGATTTTTATAGCAAAAAATATTAGTCACGAATTAAAATGTTCATTCACAGAAAATAGTTCAGACCTGGAAATGACGCCTCAAACAGCAGATATATGCCTTCTACAAAGTATTTTTCATCACTAAAGAAGGGGCTTGCAAACCCCAGCATAAACATGCCAAAGACTAACCCCAGCGGCTGCTTGAAGAGCCTCAAACTCCACCAAATGAAGGCGACCAGCAGTTTAAGGGATTCCCTGATAGTGGCGCCACCCTCAAGAGATCGACCTGACTTAATAATTCAGAAACAGCTTCAAAAAATGCAAATTATAGCTCTTTGGAATCGCCATGAAGAAGCTCTTGAAATGATGCAATACCCATTTTGATATCAGTGTTCAATTTGAAGCAAAATCATAGGTTCAGGTCCAGCTTAGCAATGCCCGGAAACTGATTAGAAACTCACCAGAAACTACAAAGAAACACACAAACTGAATAGCTCAACAAACCACACCAAAACCAACTGAAATCCTTCAAAGAAACTGGAAAAACTTCTTCTTTTTCGCCCAGATGTGATTCCTGACATGAAACTACTAATACACTAGCCTGAGCAGGTCTTTCACTGCCGAAACTGGTCTTCAAATCTGAGGGTTTTCATCCTCAAACCTGTTCTTCAAACCTTCTGGTACAATACCAGCAACATCTCTCTTTGTCAACAAACTCATCCATAAAAATGAACTTCCAAAATGAAGCTTTTAAAAGCTTTCTTTCAACTTAGGGCAACCAAACTCACCCTAGAAAACCAACGCCACTTTTGAGAGATTATAATTTTTGATTTAAAATAAATCTCCTCCAAACATTTAACATTTTTTTCCTTTTAATTTTAAATCACCTCCATGCTTGGGGCCCAAGATTAAATAAATATTTTAAAATGTTATAATTGTTTAAGAACAACTTTAAGTTATTGCTCTAGGTGCCATGGTCCTTTTTTGTCCCCCTTTTGACCCCTCAACTTTAAATTATAAAGTTACTTTATAATAGACCTTTTTTGAAGCCAAAATCAAATATTAAAATAATTTTGCCTAAGTAACTTATTATCAACTGAATTTGTGCTGTTGATTAGCTTGACCAAGTCCAGTTACTCAAAATTGACTTACTATTTTTAGTAAGTACTAAAAATAGCAAGTGACATCCCAAAGGCTCGAATTGGAGAAATTCTGATATTGCAGCAAGACTCACTGCCGATAGTGAGCACCATACTGTCCCTGCTAAAAATAGAAAGCCATGCCCGAAACACCAAAAAACCCAACAGAAAACACTGGCACAAGACATTAAAGCTCATCGGACAACTTCCACTCGTTGCTCGAACAGGAAATACTACACTGCTCTGCCTGTCGGACCAGTTACTAAATATAGCACTTACTAAAAATAGTAAGTGTATCAAACCCAACTAATCCAGAGAGGACGTCAAAAAATGGGGACATTACAGTCTACCCTTCCCAAAGATTGCTTGTCCTCAACCAATGGCAGTAAAAAATCCGCAACCAACAATTTGATCCATAATATGATAATGTAGTGATCCTAGGGTCCCAAATAAATCTAGGGGGTGTGTAACACCATCTGCTCAAAACCATGTCCCGCGAGGTGTTGACACGTGAAGCCTCCTGTAAATCCCCTATAAAAAGAGTTATCAAATACCGCATAGACCTCATCAAATCCTCAAAAGGAAGTCCCTCAAGAGAACCAAATTGAAGTACCACAAGAGTAGGCTCTAGAAGAATAACATTGGCTTTACCATCCCAAACGGTCGTTGCACTAAAACTCAATGTGATTCCCAGGTTCCAAGTGAGTCTCAGAAAAATGACACCATGGTGAAGCTGCGCAACATTGATCATAACAGACTAACCAATGTCACCAAACTACACTCTCCTATCTTGGACCACCAGAGAATAAAGATCATCAAAGCTTGAACTGAAAACCCTGAAGGGACTGGAATCGATGGCATGGAATATATCCTGCCAAGGTGACTTAGAGAAGATTGCATCAATAAATTCACTGCCAATCACAACCCTGGTCTCCATGAAAATCACCTTGCTTAACCCAAAGGGATTTACCCTGGCATGACACAACATGATACCCAAAATGCGAAGCAAGCCAACCATTGCCATACCTCTGAAATCCACGAACCAGGAAAGGTCTATGCTGATGCAAGCCGAAATCATCACATCATCACTCAACCCCCAAGTGCCCAGAGGATGGTCCCAAACACACCAACATGCCCAAACCACTGCAATCAAAACAACATCATCTGAAATGAAGCATATCATCTCCATGAAGTAACTGCAGTAGGTGTCACTCACCCAAATGGAAATAGTAAATGAGTAGGCTCTGTCGGGAAAGATTCTCATAGCCGGCTGCCCCAAGGGCTGTCCAACCTCAAAATTTGTCTGCTCATCAAAAGATGTCACGATCACCAATGATAAAAGGTAAGGGTAGCGGTAATCAAACTGAATTCCCATTGAAGATATGGCAGAGTTGAGTATGGAGGTAGTAACAGCATCAATTCCTAATAACAAATTAACTCTGCCATCCATCCTCAACCATGAACTACTCCACTAGTGAACTGAAAGATCCAACCAACTCATCTGTGGACTTGAAACTGAAGTCATATGCAAGCTGCTCGGAAGGCGGCTAGTGGTACTGAAGCTGGAAGTAGACCCACTAGTCCATTCAGGAGACAACACTTCATGACTAGAAACTGCACCTGGGTCGCAAGTGTTGTAATCAAAGCCACTCGCATCACTGAAAATGTTTGAATTCCCGTCTTCCAACTCGAAAAGTGGATTGTCATGAGTCAAATCAGCATCCCATTCAAATAACGGATTATCATACAACTGAAGATTATTTCCAACTCCCAATCCAAACCAATCCTCTTGTTGATCCGACCCCTCATTTTTCAGATTTTCTTGGACAAAGAGCAATGTCATACTCCCCCTGGATGAGATCAAGCTCCATTACCTTTTCGATTTTGTTTGCCCCTTCTCTACCTTCCTTCTCATTAAATTGTTGAATCTCATCAAACTGACCATTTGCTTCAAGAAGTGCCTCTTGAACACTTTCCAAAGCAAGATTCGTAGAGTTAAGCTCTATAGTAAGCTCACTAACCTCTCCTCTTAACTGCTTAGACAAAGATAAGGTTTCATTTGCGTATTTGGTAGCTAAATCCCTATCATGCATCATGTGTAAGTATGCTGTTTTAACTTCTTCCATAGAGGGCTTCAATATGTGTAAATCAGAAATTGAAACTTTAAGCTCACTTAGTCCCATAAATGCTTTTTGAACCAGATTTTCTACAAGCATATGTTTGCTGTCCAAACTAGATAAAACGTGCACCTCATTTTCAGCGGTTACCAAGAGTTGTCTTTTCCAATTATGATCAAGCAAAGATGATGAACTGTTGTTTTGTGGCATGCAAAAATCAGAACTATTATACCTGTTATCAAAGTCTCCATCGCTGTCCCAAATTGCGTGAGCCTCTTCTTCAATGCTCACCCCATCTTCGTCACTAGGCCCTTGATCAGATTTAGCCCCTAACATAAAACTTTCTGATTTGTCTTTGAGTTCATGCCTCTCAAATTCAATTTCCGCTAAGGATTCCCTTTTACATTCTTTATGCTCTAATGTTTGGGACAACAACTTGGGTAGAAGAAGATTCTTCCCAAACCGATTCTTCATCATACTTGGGTCCCCAATGATTTGGATCCCATTGTCCCTGCTCATAATCTGTAATGTCCCCATTTTTAGCACTATACCTTTCAGTGATTGATGGCCTATCCCCGGTGAGCTGTCGGCTAGCAGAAGCTCGAATCAGGGTTTCCAAACTTCTTAGAGGATGTTTTCGTCTTTTTGCTGAGTCTGCATTTGGAATTGTTGATTTTGGATTGCGGATTCTTTCTGGGTTTTCAGAGAGCTTCGCGTTGGTGGTTTCGGTTCGGCATTCTGAGCAATTACATGGATTTACTATTTTTAGTAAATTCTATTTTTAGCAGTTGACTTGTTGACTCCTAATCAGTAGGCTTCACTATGGCAGTCTGTTCAGACGGTATGGTTGAATTTGGCTTCTGATGCATTTCCATGGTGATATAAGATATTTTATATTATAATGTTATAATTTAACATTATAATTCCTTGTTCTAGCATCATGAATTAATATTGTCTTTAAAAGGGGGACATTGAAGGGTATTTTCACATGGAGGAAATATTTTAATATTTCTAAAGGCCAAATTTTAGCTAGAGGATTTGGACGCCAACTTTGAGGGAGATATTATTTTATTAAAAGATTTATTTTTGCTCTTAAAAAGGGACGCCACTCTTGGAGGGAAAATGAAGTCAAATTCAAATTGGAAAAAGGGCGCACTTTCTAGAAGCATCTAGAGATTCTCTACTAAGTCTATAAAAGAAGGCCTTCTCTCTTCATTTTATCATCTTATGATTTGAGTAATGTTATGTTGCCGAAATGGTATTGGGATTGCTTCGAGGAATGAATGCCTCCTAGCCTTGGCTCGACTTCTTGCTTGAAAGATAGCAACTAGTGGAGAGTTAGTTTGTAGTTGAGTGGATTTTGTAGTGAGATTTTGCATTGTAGTAGTTATTTTGGATTTGTAGTTGAATTTCTAGTATGTTAATGAAGTTCTGGAGTTGCTGATTTAGTATAGCTGCATGTTGTATTTGCTCATAAGTCAAAAAATAAAAATATATTCGTTCTGGGTATTGGCTAGAACCATTTCTATGCCCTAGGCGCCCATTTGTGCAAATTTTGGTGATTTATAATGAAGAATCTGATTTTGTCATGTTGGTAGAACATTTCTAGAGGCTGTACCATTCTGTTTCGCCTGGCAAGTGTTTAGAAAAAAAAATACTTCAATTTGTCAGCTGTTTCTTTGTCTAGTCTTCATTGTCATCATCCTAGCATTCGTTTGCATCAAGTCTCATGTCATTCTGACAAGTATTGAGTGAGTTGTGAGCATTTTAGTGGATTTTAGGGTTGCTGGTTTTGCATTTAAAGGTGCAGATCTGATTTGATTAGAATCTTAAATCTGGTTTTTGAGAGATGAAATCAGTTTGGTATTTCCATTAAGCAAGGAGAATTCTATATCTAAATGCTCGTTGAATTGTTCTAACTCTATGCTCTTGGCAGGCGAATTCTCTATCATATTGTAAGCTGACAGTAGTACTGGCAACGGTTCTTAATCTTGCTTAATTATCTGATTTGTAATGCTTATCTTTACATTATGTAATTGCCTTGTAATATCTTACATCTTCGCCCTATGGTAGCTCCTTTCCCACTCCGGGTTAGAAAGCACATTCTGGGTGTTGAGTACTTTCAGCATTACAGTTATTTCTTTCAAGCATTGTAATTTGTAATACTCGGCCATATGGTCGCCTCAACTCCATACTGGATTGGGTAGCACATACTTGGTGTCGAGTTCCCTTTCAGTTCTTGTAGTGTAAAAGACCCTCTGACCATATGCTCACCATCATCGGCGCCATTCTTGGTTAGAGTTATTGCATAAGCATTTTGTTTAAGATCCTCTGACCAATGCTCACACCTTGCCCTCATCGGGATCTTGGTGTACATTCTGGTTAGAGTTGCTTTAGCATCGTTTTGGTTTCGCTGCTAACCTTAATGGGTGCATTGGTTTGTAAACTTGCAATTGAAAAAACGAAAAAATTTGGCTCGGAATATTTCAGTGGTATCAGAGCCATGCATCCTGCCATCCTGTGCCCATCAAGTTCAGTTGACAGTTGAGTGATTGAGAAATCAGTTTCTACACCAGAGGTCAGAACTAAGTTTAGATCAGTTTTTAGAAGTTTCAAAGATGTATCGTCATCTGTTCAGGAATCATGAGAAGTCAAATTCGACTATGGTATCTGAGGAATGAAAAGTTAGTACTGCTGTAAGGGATTTCATTGAATATGCCAAACAGTATAAAAGACAATGTGAACATGAGGCTGCCTTACTCCGTGAACAATATAAAAACATGCCAGATGATTATAGGAACAATGTTTCATTTGATTCCCATTTGAATTGTGTGGCGTTACTGAAGCCTGAAAAGTCGGAGATGGTGGACCACATCAGGAAAATGATAAAAAGGAAAGCAGAACAAGCCTTGGTTGAAGAATCAAGGAAGGAAGAAGCAGAAATGCCTATTTGTGGTTTGCAGCCCACAAACAAGTATGTTGATGAAACTTTGTCAGTTGAAGAATGTGTGGAGGAGCCCCACAATACTTTCCGAGACTTGCATATGATAGCAAGTAATGAAGATCAGAACATAGCAGCAGTCTTGAATCCTAATTTGGATTCAACCCATGGAGGTCTTGAGAGAAATGTCTTCACAGAAGATTTTAGTAGTATTGTTGTGTTTGATGAGTTCGTTGAAGTAGTGCAAGATGGAGAAAATGTTAGTGATGACATAGAACCAGCTTATGACCAATACTATAGTGATGATGTTGGTGATGAGTCTAAGGAGTTCATGCAAGATCATATTGAAGATTTGATGAGGAAGAATTTTCCTCTTGTTGCTGTCTTAACTTCCCAAGAAGTCCCACATGAAAAAATCAGTGACATACTCTCTCATGAGGGTTCCATAGAAGATGATGAAGATGAAGTTTTTCAAACAACAAACATTGAAGATTCTTCACTTCATTTCGGTGGTGACATTGTTGGTCTTGGGTTTGATCAGCAAACTGAGCCATTAGAGAGAAATGTTTTTGATGATATCAGCTCAAGTGATTTGGCACTTGACTTATTCAAAGAGTCATCACTACAAGGGGAGCATGATAAGATTTTTCCAGTTGATCATCTTAATCAGCCCACTAGCATTTGGGATCCGGGTGTGTTGGCATCAAGTTATGTTAAAGAACCTGTTTGGGATAAGTTTCCCTTTGATCCTGATGAAGAACAAGAACCAGGTTGCATGGCAAACTATGAGGTTGCCCTTGGAGGAGAAGTTGTCTTTGAAGAAGAAGATTGTTCCACAAAATTCCATAATGATCTCTTTGGAGTGGTTGCAGCCACTAAAGAGGATTATGTGGTTACAAAAACTTTCCAAACAGTGGACACTTATGATTCATTGATCAAGTTGGAGGCTACCATAAGGTTAGATCAAGAGGTCAGTGAAAAGGAAGAAGAGATTGATGGCCATAAGGCTCTTGAAGATGGAAGGTTTGGGGAAGTTACCCAACACAAATCTGACTTATCAAGGCATGAAGCTGATTGCAAGCAATAGGTTGAAGACTTAGTGAAGTATGATGCTTTCCAAGACATTGAGCATTCTCTGCTAGTTGGTGGTGAAGAACAAGAATGTTGGAGCAGCAATGAAGGTAGTAAAGACAAGAAACTAAGTTCTGATTTTCAGTTGCAGCCTAGTAGTAATTCACCATTTGCACATTTTCATGAAGGGAAATGCCAATTCAATGTGTCCATTGAAGATGAAGTGCGAGCCCTATCGAGATTTGATCGCACACATAGTTTGATTGAAGGACTTATGTGGGAGGTTCAATTGGAAGAGAGACGAAGAGGAGTGAAGGATGAAGTTACTCTTCCCAATTTGCAACTTATCAGAGATTCTTTGGAGACCTTGAAGTCCGAGTACATGCACTTGATTGAAGATCGAGATTATGCCATTAAAGTTGCAAAGAAGAACATTTGTGCTTTACAAGAAAAGGAGAGTATGATTGATGAGCTCACTCTGGAGCTCGAATCAACAAAGGATGTGTTGAAAGAAACTCAGTTGGCTCTAACAGTGGTTGAAGACCAATTTGCTGACTTCAAACTTTTTAAGGAGCAAGAGGGTGCACAAAGAGCTAAAGAAATCAAGCAAGTGATTGGAGAGCTTGATTGTCTTCAAGAGGAGTTTGATCTTGAAAGCATCTCAAGAAAATCAGAAGTTGCATGTGCTGATTTGGAGCAGCAAAATGAAAGGAATGACTTTCAAGTTTTTGACAATCCTCTCTTTGAAGAGGATGATGAGGAAAGTTATGATAATCTTCTCTATGAGATGGAGGATGAAATGGAGAATGAGACTGAGTATAGTTTCCAGTGCTTGGATGCCTTGATATCACTCCATGAGGATGTGCCACGTTTATTGACTAGTAATGAATGCATAAGTGGGTTTGAGGATGAAGGTTCTACATGGGAGGTGACGAAGCAAGGTAATTTCAACATCTATGACATCAAGGTGTTGATGAGACAAGTCTTGGTAGCTGTTGGTAACTTCATTACAGCAGCAACGAGTGAAGATTTCAGACCTACTACTCAGGAGGAATGGGAAAAAGGTGAACTAGACTTTGGTGGTTGCACTCTTGACAATCCATCCCTTGGGTGGAATGATGTTTGGAATCATATTGATCAGTTTTGGGAGCTGAATTTGAAGCCACTCTATGTTTCATACTCCCTTAATGTGGAAGCTTTCATGGTTAAGCTTCAAGGATTTACTAGATGGGGCATCAGTTTCGTGAGAAGGCACGTGGTTCTCACTAGCACTTGGGAATGTGTAGAGATTTCTTTTCAGTGTGTTGAAAATCACTTTCAGTTGGGTATCCATGCTTGGGATTCTCAACTTGGGTTGTTAGAGTTTATTACTCAACTTGGGTTGTTAGAGTTTATTACTTATGGAAAAGACTTTTGGAGGGATAAGGATCAAATTTCCAAATTTGTTGATGTTGTTCCCTTCTTTTCCAGCTACTTGATGGTTCCGTCTGTTCATCAACAAATGGATTGGAGAGAAATTTTGAATATGGGTTGTAGAGATCAACGATCGGTAGTTCTTGGAAGTGACTTTCAGCTCAAACAAGGGCAGATTTTGAGACACGAGCTTGCTGGTTGGAGGCAGACCAGCCACCTTACTTATAGAGTTACTTTCATTCAGGAGAGTTGGTTCCTCCCTCCTGATCAAAGAAGTGGTAGTTTTTTGATGGAGATGGCTTTAGCATGTTTTTCAGCCACTTTGGAGGTTTGTGATGCAAACTCTGATGGCTTATTTTCATTATTGGTTCATGACAGCGAGCTACCCCATGCTTTGATTCTACATTTTGAGACTCTTGGGGTTGGAATTGTGAAAAACTTCTTCAGACTTCATAGCTGTGCCATGATAATTCAGTTGAGGCATAAGGAATTCATGTGGAGTCATGAGTTTGAATTTGTTGAGCTCTTGCAAAGGATTGCCTTCCTCTTTGCAAGAAGATTTGAAGATGTCACATTTGCAGTCATGGTTCCGTTTGTTACCATGTGGAGGTATGCTAAAGAGTTCGATTTTGAGTTGAGTAGACTATCTTTCCTTTTGCCTAGGATTGTGATAGACATTGGTATGGTTGATATTTTTGACTCAGAGCATTTTGGACATGAGACATTGCATGAAATTGATCTCAGTCCTTTAAGATTTCTCAGTTTGAGTATCATGGACGGTAACATTCTGGAGTTACAAGGGAGGTTGGTGCAGCATTGGCGAGATGTCTTCACTGATGAGATCAGAGTGGTGCAGCATTGGCATGGTGGGTTTTCCCTGAGATAGACTTGGGACCTTGGGATCTTACTTGTTGGGGTATTGATCGGTTCTATATTCTATGGAGTTGTGGCGGCATTGCTTGAGGACAAGCAATTTTGGGAAGGGCGGACTGTAATGTCCCCATTTTTAGCACTACACCTTTCAGTGATTGATGGCCTATCCCCGGTGAGCTGTCGGCTAGCAGAAGCTCGAATCAGGGTTTCCAAACTTCTTAGAGGATGTTTTCGTCTTTTTGCTGAGTCTGCATTTGGAATTGTTGATTTTGGATTGCGGATTCTTTCTGGGTTTTCAGAGAGCTTCGCGTTGGTGGTTTCGGTTCGGCATTCTGAGCAATTACATGGATTTACTATTTTTAGTAAATTCTATTTTTAGCAGTTGACTTGTTGACTCCTAATCAGTAGGCTTCACTATGGCAGTCTGTTCAGACGGTATGGTTGAATTTGGCTTCTGATGCATTTCCATGGTGATATAAG
The DNA here is from genome assembly GCA_007258455.2 of Sequoia sempervirens. Classification (NCBI taxonomy): domain Eukaryota; kingdom Viridiplantae; phylum Streptophyta; class Pinopsida; order Cupressales; family Cupressaceae; genus Sequoia; species Sequoia sempervirens. Next base: position 24,247 of record VDFB02109599.1, read on the forward strand.
ATATTTTATATTATAATGTTATAATTTAACATTATAATTCCTTGTTCTAGCATCATGAATTAATATTGTCTTTAAAAGGGGGACATTGAAGGGTATTTTCACATGGAGGAAATATTTTAATATTTCTAAAGGCCAAATTTTAGCTAGAGGATTTGGACGCCAACTTTGAGGGAGATATTATTTTATTAAAAGATTTATTTTTGCTCTTAAAAAGGGACGCCACTCTTGGAGGGAAAATGAAGTCAAATTCAAATTGGAAAAAGGGCGCACTTTCTAGAAGCATCTAGAGATTCTCTACTAAGTCTATAAAAGAAGGCCTTCTCTCTTCATTTTATCATCTTATGACTTGAGTAATGTTATGTTGCCGAAATGGTATTGGGATTGCTTCAAGGAATGAATGCCTCCTAGCCTTGGCTCGACTTCTTGCTTGAAAGATAGCAACTAGTGGAGAGTTAGTTTGTAGTTGAGTGGATTTTGTAGTGAGATTTTGCATTGTAGTAGTTATTTTGCATTTGTAGTTCAATTTCTAGCATGTTAATGAAGTTCTGGAGTTGCTGATTTAGTATAGCTGCATGTTGTATTTGCTCATAAGTCAAAAAATAAAAATATATTCGTTCTGGGTATTGGCTAGAACCATTTCTATGCCCTAGGCGCCCATTTGTGCAAATTTTGGTGATTTATAAGAAGAATCTGATTTTATCTTGTTGGTAGAACATTTCTAGAGGCTGTACCATTCTGTTCCGCCTGACAAGTGTTTAGAAAAAAAAATACTTCAATTTGTCAGCTGTTTCTTTGTCTAGTCTTCATTGTCATCATCCTAGCATTCGTTTGCATCAAGTCTCATGTCATTCTGACAAGTATTGAGTGAGTTGTGAGCATTTTAGTGGATTTTAGGGTTGCTGGTTTTGCATTTAAAGGCGCAGATCTGATTTGATCAGAATCTTAAATCTGGTTTTTGAGAGAAGAAATCAGTTTGGTATTTCCATTAAGCAAGGAGAATTCTATATCTAAATGCTCGTTGAATTGTTTTAACTCTATGCTCTTGGCAGGTGAATTCTCTATCATATTGTAAGCTGACAGTAGTACTGGCAGCAGTTCTTAATCTTGCTTAATTATCTGATTTGTAATGCTTATCTTTACATTATGTAATTGCCTTGTAATATCTTACATCTCCGCCCTATGGTAGCTCCTTTCCCACTCCAGGTTAGAAAGCACATTCTGGGTGTTGAGTACTTTCAGCATTACAGTTATTTCTTTCAAGCATTGTAATTTGTAATACTCGGCCATATGGTCGCCTCAACTCCATACTGGATTGGGTAGCACATACTTGGTGTCGAGTTCCCTTTCAATTCTTGTAGTGTAAAAAACCCTCTGACCATATGCTCGCCATCATCGACGCCATTCTTGGTTAGAGTTATTGCATAAGCATTTTGTTTAAGATCCTCTGACCAATGCTCACACCTTGCCCTCATCGGGATCCTGGTGTACATTCTGGTTAGAGTTGCTTCAGCATCGTTTTGGTTTAGCTGCTAACCTTAATGGGTGCATTGGTTTGTAAACTTGCAATTGAAAAAACGAAAAAATTTGGCTCGGAATATTTCATAATCAGCTACCTGTAATGTGAAATCAGATTCTTTTCCAAGATTGAAAACATCACAATTGTTGCCCTCCTCTTTACGTGGCTCTCATAATGAAGTAAGGACATCATTGCAATCAAAAGGGAATTCATCCCAATGTGGATCCTTGTCATAATTAGGTGCCAACACACCCGGATCCCAAGGGTAAATAAACTGATCACTTTGTTTAGAGAGTAAATGTTCATTGTGCTCCTCTTGAGTAGTTGCCTTTCTAAATAAGTCACTCTCCAACTCATAATCACTGAAATCATCATAGTCACTTCTCTCCATAGGCTTGTTTTGGAAGTCCAACTCAAAGCCACCTATGTCACCGTTACCCACATGGGACAAAGAATCATCACTGTTTGTTGATCCAAAAACATCATCTCTCTGTTTTTCCTCATGCCTATCATATAAAGGTATTACAACTTCATTGGATTGCTCTAAGGAAGTATTCAAGGCAGTTGTTACGCTAGATTCTTCGTGCATAGCCTCATCAACAACAATTGCATGCGTGATCGAAGAGTCATCCTAAGGCTCTGTCTCACATTCATCAAGCTTCAACATAACCACTTCATCTGATTTTTCTGCTGTAAACTTCTCTTCAACCACCTGCTCTTCGTTGAATGCATGAGGTCTCAACTTTGCCACCTCCCTGGAATGAAGTTCTGGTTCCTTTTTGTCAAACCTCTCTATGAGTCTCTCAGTGAACTCAGTATATGATGTAATTTGAGCATGCTCTAATATGATCATATCATGATGCCACCACTTATGTGCAACTCCATCAAGGTGCATAGTAGCATATTTTATAGATTTCTCTTCAGGCATGGGATTTTGATTGAATGTGTCCACCCTTTGAACCCATGCTCTCGTTAAAATCTCATTGGTCCCATCAAAACAAGGAATGCTAAGTTCTCCAACTTTCCTTCGTAAATCATTATGATGTCCTCTATTGCCCCTGGTGGGCGTATGACTCATCCTAAGCTCTATATAATCCTATAGTGATATGTCATGCTGGAAACTAGGCCCTGCAGCTAACCAATCCTTTTTAAATTGTCCCTACTGCTCAACTAAAGTGAGTTCAACCAGTGCTTCTTTTCTCGGTGGAGAGTTTGGCATAAGAGACCTAGCTATGGATCCCCCATTCTGCTGATTACCATCTACACACTTCAATGTAAGCTGAAATCGAGATCATAAAAGCATAACACAAATAACGGAAATCTGAGATTTTGGACCAAGGCAAAGGAGGCTCATGATTTTATTACTCAAACTTCTAGAACAAAGCTCACTTCTAACATGCCTGGAACAAGAAATTGCAGCTAAAGAGGCTTGCAATCTTGCTCTTACACAATAGAAACAGCAATCACACTAACTCCTTGTTGGCTAAAGAGGCTCAACAATTTGCTATCACAACACAAGTGAACTGAAACTGAATAACAACTTGCTGCAATATAGGCTCGCAATTTGCTAACACAATAACCGTTAAGGAAACTAATGAGCAAAGGCTCTTATTTATAGACAAGCAGAAGAGTAGGGAACCCTAAAATCTCCTTGCTTTCACAATCTAGGGCTTGCTCAACAAGCAAGCTTTATTACTAAATCTAGAAAGAAGATAACATCTAAAACCCTAAAAGGCAGAAAAAGCGGGAAATGCCAACTATTACATTTATCTTCTTTCTCTTCTTCAAAGAATGGATAAGAATCGATCCAAGAATAGAAAGAAAGCGGAAAGAAAGCTTCTAGAAGAAAGCTGCTTTAAAGCTCGATCACATCCGCTAGGAAATTAGAAACTGTGTCCCGGTTCGGTGCATCTATACTATCTTAAGGCAATATTCCGATTCTCCAAGATCTCTTCGCCTTTTGTGATCAAACCTAGAGGATCTCTCACTTCTTTAGTTGCTTTATGAGTTTTGTTCTTGAAAAACATCGCTGCCCCAAAAGATGACTCACAAATTTGATAACTTGGCGGCTCTGCAACTTTATTCTTTTGACACTTCACTTGATTTCCAATAGAAGAGTATTGCACAACTCTTTTTTGATACCTTTCCTTTTTCTCATATCACACCTTCTCTCGTTCTTCAGCTGAGATGATGAAGTACTGACATAGTGCTGATTTGGTCTTAAACTCGAGGGGAGTGTATTCCATATTGAAAACTTTGAAGAATGACTGTAAACTCGCCTATGTTCAGACAAGCTTTGAGCAACTTTCTATTTTTAGAATGCTGGTTTTTGGCCTCAAATGGATAATTTTTTGGAAGTTTTTCTGAGATATGGGTTTTGCTTAGAATTTCGTTGCAAGACAACCCAGATCGTCCGTTTTTGAAAATCTTGAATTTTGACTGAAAAAGCAGCAAACCCTAATTTCTTCAATTTTCCACCGAAAAAGCTGGCACCTAGGTTTTGTTTAGAATAAGATTAGAAATGGACTCAGTTGAACCCTGATGGCAGATCGAAAAAGTAGCCAACCCTAGAATTTGAAATTTTCTTGAAAAAGCTGTGATATGCATTTTCTTCAGAAGATTGTTTTGAGAGGACCCAAATGATCCAAATTTGCAAACTTTGAAGATTTCACTGACATGCAAATAAAAAGCAGCTGTTGCAACTTGATGAAAATTTCTTGAAAAACCTTCAGAACGAGTTGAGCAGACCCAGAAGGCTGAAAATTGAAATCTTTGATCTTCTCCTTCAAAAATTTGATCTTCTGGATGAAAAAGCTTGAAAAAGCAAGGGTTTATGTTGCTGGTCTGAAAAATATGATGAAAAACCAGCAAGCTATGTTTTTGAATCTTAAAAAATTTCTTCAAACTTGCTGCTCCAACTTTCTCCCTTGAAGGCTACCTGGAAAAATAATGAAAATAACATAAAAGAAAGATGTTAAATAGACTTAGGGTTTTGTCTTTGCTTTGCTTTCTTTTGCTTTTATTTCAAAACCCTAAAATCTCTGTTCAATGTGTTTGGATGCCATCTTCGCTCACTTTGCAATTTTTGAAACCTTTCAAAAAATTCTCTAAGGCATGAGAAGTTGGGCGCCCTTCTTCACCAGGGGCGCCCATTTCATCCAGTGTAAACCAAAATTTTGACATTTTCAACTTTCATCATTTTGACCTCCTACTTTGCCTTTGATCTCCTGTTTGCAGAATGATCCGATAGGTGAGCTGAAAGATCCATCGCGGAGCCTGACTGATTTTGAGAAGATTGTTCTGGAGGCACCTCTGGCGAAAAACTTTGTTTTGACCTTCAAATTCATGGGAGCCCATTTCCTCCAGGGGCTCCAAACTTTCACAGTGTTAGCCATTTTTTCATGATTTTCAAGTTCTTCATTTCCCTTTGATCTTCTAATGAATTCTCTGTTCTCGGGGCTACGCTGATCCAATTGACTAGCTGACAAGCCCACTGGATAGCTTGGCTGAAATCAATGAGATGATCGTGGAGACTGCGTTGGTGAATTCCATCATCTTAGAGCTCAAAAGTTTGGGCGCCCTTTCTCTCTAGGGGCGCTCAACTTGACTAGACTTAGTTTATTTTACATTTTTCTGTGTTTGCTTCTGAATCTTGGTTTTTAGCCTTCGTCAAACCCTTTGTTCAGTGCTTTATATCTGGCGACTGCGACATCCGATTGACGTGCTGAGTATCCCGTTGGAAAGCTTGTTCTGATATGAATAAGACATACTGGAGGCAGTTTTAGCAAATTCATCTGTTTAAGCCTCCAAAAGCTTGGGCGCCCTTTCTCTCCAGGGGCGCCCATTTGCTCTAGACTTAGTCAATTTTTCACCTAACTTTATCTTCAATTTTGAACATTCATCTTCTACCTTCACCTTGATCTGGATTTGCCAGAGAACGACAAGTCAGATGCTCTGACGAAGACGCCCGTTGCGAAGCTGCCTAAATTCTGGAGAGATTGAGCACATTTGCAAACCCTAATTGTTGGACTTTTCCTTCCAAAAGACTGGGCGCCCCTGGTCACTTGGGGCGCCCAAAGTTCCTAGACTTAGAAAATTTTATGAGATTTTCATAATTTTCACTTTGTCTTCTATTTGAAACTGCTCCGTTTGATCTCGACTTCTGGGTGGCTGGATGATCCGTTGACTATACTGTCGGATTCGTTGCAGAGCTGGAAGGAAACTGAGCAACTTTGGCTGAGAGCTCAAACCCTAATTTTACCATTTGATGCCCTAAAAAGATGGGCGCCCTTATTTACCAGGTGTTGGGTGAAAATTATGTAATCAGCTTTCGATAGATTACACAACTTGGACTTCAGCCACAGCTATGTCAGATGTGAATCTCTCCTCTCAGAAAGGGGAGGCGCCCTTCTTACTGCTAAGAGAAACAATAGTAAATCACACAAGTAATTACAAAATGTACACGAAATTCACGGAGTGGGGGGGTGTATTACATTCATCCTTCTCTCCTTTTTCAGAGAAGATGTTTACAATGCTTCACGTGTTGGAAGTTCAAAATTCTTGATAACCTGAAATGAACAACTAGCAGTAATGCCAATATCTCTATCTCGTCAAAGCGAAGCGTAGAGATACCAGAAGTGATTAATAACAAACAAAATAAAATAAAAAGGGAAAGCTCACGAAGGCACAAAGTCGTTCCGTAGCTTTATCAGTGTTGGATCTGCGTAGACGTACCGTTTGCTACGTTAGAAGCACAAAGTCTTCTTAGA
>VDFB02109602.1:0-11163 GCA_007258455.2 Sequoia sempervirens
CCAAGTAAAATTTATAAATAGTTGCTCATGAGGACCTATTTTTCCAATAACATTAAAAAAAATTTACATTTGAGGACACATTTAGCCTTCAAAATTACAACGTATCGTTGTATAAGCACGCGAGATTCGCCAAATTTTTAAGATACCATTTAAAAATCCAGAGTCGCCAAATATGGAATCATGGATTGATCTCGTACAAATTTAGAGGTATCATTTATTCTTACACATTTTTGGACCTGCGCCGAGGTTCTACTTTACAGGAATTAGAGTCGGTGGCCCGAAAGTGTATAGACTCCGTTAGTGATCATTTCTTGCGTGTTATTGAATTATAATAAGTTTTCTTTATCTCTTTTCATTTACTTTTAGTTGGCGTTAAAGATGATATTGAGTAGAAGGGGAACCTTGAATAATACCAAAGTTTGAAGTTTTGAGACCTCATTGCCCGACTAGAAGATAGCCAAGAGGGCTTTTAAACAAACACGAAGAGTGAACCATCATCCAAGTTAGGGAATCAGGAAGTTATGAAAATTTATAACTCCACGACAAGGTTATAAAACTTTGAGGACTAGAGACTAAGGTTTGGAAAATCCAACAAATTTATATTGTATTCCATGGTATTGAATTTGATATGTGAATCTGCATCATTTTTAAAGAACAACACTTATCACTCTACTTATAAATTCCTATTGCATTTCAAATTCCACACACAATCTTTGATAAATAACTGAAAGGAATATTATTAATCCATTCCTTGAACAAAAGCTAACAGTTCAACATCCATAACTTATAAGTTATAAGCTAACAGAAGCTAACAGTTCAAAATAAATAACTTATAAAGGCATCCACCCAACTTAAACTATAAAATCTTAAACTACCAAATCAATTAAATTTCATAACGATTCTCTGCTTATTTTACAAGGTGGCAGCTACCTTTTATGATATGCAATGAATAGAAATTCAGGCTGCTTTTAACCAGAAAGAAAAGAAAGGTGTAGCTTTTAACTAGATAGCTTTGAAAGGCATGCTAATATCAAACTATAAACTACAACACAAAGACTTGAATCACTTTAGAACTAATAAATTTCTTTAAATGAACTCAACCATTGCCATAAGCATTCATTCAAAGATAAACATCTGATAGCAATTAAATCTATTAAACATCCAGAACACCAACATAGATAACCATTAGCAAGATATTCAGAATAAACAAAATAAATTCATACACCACAACACAAAGATTATGTTTGCATGAACTTCACCATATGAGTTTCTATATTGAAAGATAACTGTAAAAAAAACTTGAAATCATAAAATAGTTTTTGCTCTAATGAGGAAAATCCACATAGTACACACTATAACTCAAAGATTACGCATGCATGAACTTCACCATTGTCTGTCTATATTGAAATAACAGAAAAGAAATAAAAATAGCAGAGTTTTTTTTGTCTTGATAGTGGTTTCTTGAAGACAAGTAGACAACCGTTTTAGAAATTAAAATAAAAAGTCTTTGAAGTATCAAGAGAGCCAAATTAAAGAAAATAACATAAAAACTAAAAACTAAACAATGGTCCCTCTCCCAACACCGACTCCTTCGCTTTCAATTATTGTTTCCTCCTCCTTTAGTAACGCCTCATGTGCCTTTACTCTTTGCCTGTATTCCCGATACTTGGTGACAATTGCGATGATGTTTTTGCTCCCTGGCGTTGTAGTAATCTGTAACTTGGCTCTCCATTTTCCAAAAGCATTTTTAGACTCAACCAACATTTGAGATCTTCTCTCTTCTCCAGATTTATAAGTCTTCAGGTGGATTTTCATTCCATAGAGTTTTGAGAAGGACTCTCATGTCACTGTAGTAGGATCAACTATTTATTTATTGAATATCTCTCTAAACTTCAGAGAGATCTCTCTTATATCTAGAATCCTTTCATCAAACTCATCAGTAATTTCCACTCCTAGAATATTACAATCTTCTTTAATTTCCACCAACAATTCATAATATAGTTCAAGTCTGTTGTTAATTTCCTTCACCAGATTATCATACATATTCAATTTCCATTCCAATGAATCAGACTAGGAAGGGTCTAGCTCCTTAGGATTATTCACAATTTTCTCACCAATTAATATCTTCAGATCCATAGAGTTCAATTCTTTCATTTCCTGAGATAGCACATAGAGACTAGTTTGATCTTTTCTGACCTGCTAAAGTTCTATTACTAACTCCTGCCTCTTCTTAACAACTCGAGTGTAAAAGAGCATAGATTTATTCAGAAAGAAGATAGCCTCTTGAGATATTTTATTGATCCCCTCACAAGAAGCTTTGGAATAGTTCAAATTCTTTTTTAATTTTCTCTATGGTGAGCACATCGATGCCCTCTACCTGAGAACTTGAGGCTTCATCAGATGTAGGAGGAGTGTCCATGGAAGAAATAAAGTTACTCAATGTGAGGACTTGAGATTGCAGTTTTATATTTTCTTTCCTCTGTTCTTTCACTCTTTTAATCAAGACATTGACTGAATAACCGACATGGTACACATCACCTTCCAGTGTTGGAGGCCCCATATCAACATGTGTGACTTTGTAATCTACATCTGTTATTTCATCTTCATTTAAATCCTTCACATGGCCAACAATTTCTAACATTTGATTTCCAGAAGTAGCATCAGTCACCATCCTTGACATCTTCTTGGCTTTCTTAGGTTTTGAAGAGCTTTGAAGTAACTTTGAAACTATATCCACTCCAACTGTCATTGTAGGAATATGCTTTCTCTTCTTCTCCACTGCTTTTTTAGCCATCCTGGGGAGGCTAGACAAGAATATTCATTTCCACTAATAGTTTCTTTAGGAGTGCCAGGAGTGAAAGGTGGATTATCAGGTGGAGAAGAGGATGTGTTTGGGACAGGGGCTTTGGGAACAAGTTTTCTTGATTTGGTCAACTTCTTAGGGTGAGGAGAAGGCACGCTATCTTGTTCCACGGATGCTCTTCAACTTGATTTTTTCTTCTGGCCTATCACCATCACCTCCTAACTGAGAATTTTCACTAGAGGACCTAACAAAGGGTTTCCTTGATGATACACTTGCACCAAATGCTTGCGTAGACCCCTATTCATTCTTCTGTGATGACTTAGGCTCCTAAACATGACCTGCAACTTGCCGCCATTTCCCATCCAACCAGTCATGGGTTCTTCTAAGCACTGGGGAAGCACACACCCTCATATCTAAAATTTCATTTTGGCTCCAATCAACCCTAGGGTGGGATTTATCAGGAATTTTTTCATATGCGGGATCTATGATTGTTGAATCCTCAGCTACATCTTCAGGAATCTGAAATGGGAGACCAAAAGCCTGTATCTAGTTTAGCGTTAGCCTCATATAATCTCTTCTCAAAACTTCGTTCTCATCGACGCAATCTTCCTAGAAATATTCGATAGATGGCTGATGCCAATATAAGCTCCCTCCATAGAGATTATGCTTCACAAAACCCTTACTATCAAAATTAGCTCTCATAGACAGATTCTGAAGGTTATATTCCTTGAGAATTCCTTCAGCTCCCCTGGCCATCTAGTTTGTTTTGCACACAAAAGAAGGGATCTCCAATGGGAAGACATACCCTCATTTACCCATGTTCGTATACTTAATATTAACCATGGCCATTTGTCAAAAAATTTCCAGAAATATCAATAAATCTTCAGGATACTAAGGTAATTTAAATGGGGCTTTCTCAAAATGCCCTATTCTTAGATAGGAAAACTTATCAAATTGGATATAAAAACTCCCAAATTTTGATACAAGAGAAATTGATTCAGGGGAAAGGTTCATTTCTAGATTTCCATCTAGCTTCCTCACGACCTCCATTAAAAATGCATCATTAACATGACAAAAATCACCCATTCCAAATTGTTTAGTGAACTAAGGAAAGTGTTTATACACAGGAATATCAGAAGCTGGGGTTCCTTGTGGCTCCAACCCAGGCCAAAAGGACCTCTAACTACCTACAATGTACATCAGGAAAGAACACATACAAAAAGTAACAGTCTTATGGAAATTAATTAAATGCTCATTCAAATGGAAGCAAATAACTTCACCCCAGTCAATGAAAATGTTATCACCACAGACTATCAAGATAAACTAGAACATCCAATCCTCAAATAACTCAACCTATGGATTCCCAACAATGTAGTGCAATAAAGCAATAGCATCTACAATTTCTCCCTTAAAATGCAATCTTTTGAGTTTACTCGGAAGTTGCGACTTACCTTTCTTTTCAGACTTCAACCAGGTTTTGGCCATGGAGTTCTTACACCAGCCGTTATTCGCTTTGAAAAATTCACCTACCACTATTATAGACATGTCTTCTACAGGTTCCCTTTCTGGAATCCCCAACGCGCGGGAAACAACTTTAGGAGAAATTTCTACAATTATAGTTTCGTCTGCGGCTTTAATTTCTCGTGTCTACGGAATGTACCTTCTCGCACATGCACTTATTAGGTCCACACTCAACACAGCTTCTAGAAACCCTCCAACCTGAGCTAGCCCACTTTCTAAGAGTTTTATATCCAGCTCAGACTTGTCGTCCCTCTTCGAGCACGCCCAAAATTCATCTAACTTAAAAGGTCTGAGCATCGTATCCCTTACGCCGACCCAACGTTCACTCTGCAGGAGCACAAATTCACGGAGAATGAATGTTTGCATATGAGATTCTGAGAAGTACTGGCCTTGGAAAAGAACAAGAATGCAAGCTAAATGTCTGAGTACAACTTCACCACCTACTTATGTCATTATTTTTTATAGGACGTGCTTTAAATGTGGCATTCAATTTCATACCTCAAAAAGATAGCCTTTAAACGTGCATGCTTTTGGAAATTCCTAAAAATAAAACTCAAGTTTATTCCGTACATAGCATTCAATGAGATGTCAGATGACGATGCCTTTGAAAGGAAAGATAAGTCCATCATGTCGCGTGGTCGCTGAAATGTGGAACCTCAAAACCAAAGTCTAAAGTTTCAATGTTTTTGAAAGCTCTGACCCACCAACTAAATCCACACACCATAACTCAAAGGTTACATATACATGAACTTAAGTTACTCCACAAAGTGAACCAAGTTGGGGAATCAGGTAGTTATGAAAATTTAGAACTCCGCGACAATGCGACATGTCACATGGTTATAAAACTCGGAGGCCTAGTGACTAAGCTTGCTTTGCTCCCTTATTTTGAGTCTACAACCGTACATCAAATGTTCATCAAACAGTTGTGTAATTTATGATATAAATAATAAACATGTGTTTTAAAGTTTTTTTTTTTAACCATTAATGTGCTCAGATTATCAAGGCCTTTATAAAATGAATTACAATGTCACATTAATAGCACAACCATTAATAGCACAATAACACTTAACGTTGCAAAGGACTTAATAAAAGGAATTACAATGTCAAATTAATAGCACAACCATTTACTTTATTACAACTAAATTACAATGTCAAATTAATAACACAACCATTTACTTATGTTTTACTTTTAAATCTGCATGCAATTATTATTTTTTTGCTAGGTAAAACACTGCTAGGGGCAACACCCTGTATTGATTATCAAAAAAGGATTACATGAGTTTTTGTTTTTCAAAAAACCACCTTGAAGGCCTTTTCTGTCAAGTGACCTTCCCTGATCAGCTAGCCCACCCAAATTTTCATGCATTATAGAACTCATTACAAAATTGGCCTAAATTTTAGTACAGGAACTCCAAGACTTGGGACTGACTCAATTACCCTATTACTGTTACTATTGCTATTATACAACAAAAAGCTGAAATCATACCCAACTAGACTTTATCATTCATCATCATCATCCTTTGACTCTATGCATTTCAGGTACGCCTCACAATTTGCAATTATCGGGCCACAGTCTACTCCACATTTCTGGTGTGTTGGGCTTTTGGCCTTTTCCTTCGGGTCCCTGGGATCATTCGCAAGCCATTTTTCCCCATCTCCAAGGTCCCAATCATCATCATCACCCGCTACAATTTCCTCTTCCAGAACTTCGTCCTCCGCGTATCTCATTTCCCACCCACGTGGGAGATTGGTCGTCAGCTTTGCTACCTTGAGGAGAAAGAAAATGCTACGGTCCCTTTCAGCCCACAAATTTTCAAATCCTTTTGGGTCAATGGTTCAGACCAAAGGAAACTTCATTACCTCTCTCCCTCTCATCCACATCATGTAGTATTTCTATGGCATGGGGATTTTCCTATTCTCATCCACATTATCTAGTGTCACATCAATGCCGCCTAGCCATGCGTGCACAAAGACCATTTGGGTCAATTTTTTACTTATCTCTTTCAAGACTCCCATATGCAAAAGGATTGCTAAGAACATTGTCAGAATCTCTGTATTTGCTCTGGCTCTATGATAAGCCTTTGGAAATTCTGGCCTAACCACCTGCTTGGTTGCCTAGAGAATGAGTGGATGGGTTGAATTCATCAGCCCCTGCAGTTGCTTATCGGTTATTTCTCCTCTGAAGGCTTGTTGTTGCTTCTCCGTGTCTAATGCAAGCGGCGTTTCCATTTTACTCCTCACCCACAACTCACCTTTCTGGAATTTTCTACCACTACTTCAAATTTTGCAAATGCAATGTGATAAATGGCTACTCACTCCACCTTTCATGCAATTATTTCATAAATAGATAATACTAAATTTCTCAAAGGAAAAACAACTGATGGAAAGTTTCTTTCTTCATTTGAATTGCTTTATGTTTAACTTTTAAATCTACATGCAATTATATCATAAATAGATAATAAATTATGGGCCACTAGTGCCGCTACCAACCTGGTTCGCGCAAACCAAAAAACCAACTTAGTCAATTCGTGTATCTGAAGCCTTAAATGTACAATTAAAAATTAAAATGTTTAATTTGGTTGACGTCTGGCTACATGCAAATTGTACCTCAATCTGACAAGCTGTCAAAATCCCCAGACTCCAGTCAGCACTACCAGTGCCACTCAAACGATATGAAATCATTACAAATCTTGTTTCATTAAAGCTATGAGTTGTCCAATCAATCGCTTCAGATGTTCAAAACTAAAAGATTGAGAATTTCAATTAAATGAAATGTAATATGTCGAGGCATTGAAAAGAGAGAAATGAGCCTTGATCTCGCCACGTGTCCGCATCTAACGGTTCTAGTGTTATTCTAGAGGTTTCAATTCACAAGTCTACTGCTTCAGAGATTTACTTCCGGAATGCAACTACAGCCATCCATTAAAAATTCATCGAATGGTCGTGGTTATATTGATTTTCCTTTACATCCTTTGGGTAAAACATTCTTAAGTTTTTAAGCCTTCGTCGTACGTTCTTCCTAGGGGGTCCCTCTTTTAAAACAAACTTTCTGCACGTGCATATTTCTGCCACTTAAGTTCTTCTATTGCTCATCGCCAAAATCCAACCCATCGGGTTCATTACCACAATGATGAGCCTTGATCTCCCCACATGTTCGCATCTAACGGTTCTACTGTAATTCTGGAGGTTTCAATTCACAAATATACTGCTTGAGAGATATACTTCTGGAATGCAACTATAGTCGTCCATCGAAAATTCATCGAATAGTAGTGGTCCGCCAATGATGAATATCAAAATCTAATTTTAAGTATCAGCTATTAAATCTATAAATTAAGGTGCATGCAATCTTAAAAGTGGTAAAATTATTAAATGTTATTAAAAGTATGAAATTCATGTCTATAAACCTAAAATCCTAAAAATAATAGTCTCTTCCTATATCTACATCTATGTCATATTGATTTTATTAATCATGCATATTAAAATAAATGCTTTATAAAATAAATGTTGTTGAATTTTTTTTTTATAGTTTAATCATAATTCATCTATCTAAAAACATAAATTATTTGTAAAAGGCAAATAAAATTTTAACATGCTCACCAATAAAACCAAATGTTGTATTATCTTGAAAAAAATCAAAGCTGAGAATCACTGTAAACAAAATGCTATAAAATAAATGTTGTTGAATAAATCATATATATTAATATAAAGTGAAATTAGAAAGAATTATTCCAATTCTAAACTAATTTATATTTTTATCATAAACATTATTATATACTTTAGATTTATCTTCATCCATCAACTACCAAAAATTATTCCAATTTTAAACTAATGCTATAAAATATACTTTACAAAGAATTATTCCAATTCTAAACTAATGCTATAAAATACACTTTAGATTTATGTTCATCCATCAACTACCAACAAAGATGATTAGCTAGCACAGTTTCCATTTCAAACATATCAAATTATCCCTAATCATAGTCGCCTGAAATCTACCCTTCCAACCATTTTTCGTGCCCCAAGGTGTTTTACAATTATAATGCAAATCCAAGCATAACCCCCAAAAAACAAAATCACAGACAAGATTTAGTACAATAATCTTTTTTTTTTAAAACTTGTACTACTCAGACGCCCTTCGATGAATTACCCGTCTCCAACGGCTCTATCTCCATTAACGGCTTCATCTTCTTCCTCGGACGCAAACCCTTCTTTTCACACATCTTAGCTCTGGTGATGTCTTTGAGATTCTCTATGACCTCCTCAACCTCCATTAGCTCGACGCAGATTTTGAGTGCTTGGCACCTGCGCTCTGCACCTTCTCACCATAGAGCTTTGGTGTGTCCTTTTGGCCACTTGATAAAGAGATTATTTAAATCTGTGAGCTCCGAGCCTCCACCATCCATGCCTTCAACCTTAAGAAGCCCCACTCCTGGTATCACCCGTTCTAGAATGCCTTCCATATCCTCTAAAAAATCTTTGTGAACCAAAGTTTTCATGACTTTCCTCACTACATCCACCGGCTCTCCTAAGTCCAGACCCCAAGCCATGGCCAACAAATAAATATCCATATTGGTCATGTATCTGTGCTTTAATTTTTCAAAGCCATTACCCAAAATAAATTGAATTGCTTGTGCCACCTGCACATCCTTGAAGAGAAATAAACCCCGCAGCCACTTCACAGACGCTTTTCCAATGAAAGGGTCCAGCTTCCTCCGCGATGTCATGGTGAAACTGGCCTCCATTGTTTCTCTAGTTCACTGGCTTCCTAACAACCACCCACCGCCGACTGGGCGCATGAGATGTGTGTCTTTAATACATCTCAATTTTCCAGCCATCTCCATTAATGCCAATTTTGAAACGTGCGTCCAACGCCAACAAAAAACCTTCATAAATGCTTCACTTTTTATGGAAACTTCCATGCCTCCTTCGCTTACTAAACAATGTTTAATTCGCCAATGTTTTTTTCTTAATCATTTGAAAATAGGTTTAATTCGCCAATGAATTTTATTTTTTAGTTTGAAAAAAGTTTTAATTGCCAACAAAATTATTTTTTCTGGTTTGAAAATAGGTTTAAGTCACCAATCGAAATATTTTATTAGTTTGAAAATAGATTTTAATTGCCAGTGGAAAAAAATTAGTGGTTTTAAAAATTTTGCATTTCGCTAGGATTTTCCACAGACTTCTAATGATTAGAAAAGATTCGCCAATGGACCTTTTTTTTTCACGAAAAATGAAAACATTCGCCACTAAAATTAATATTTTATCTGGAAGTATACAAGATTCACCAGGATTTTACACCTTCGTCGAGGGGGGGGGGGGGGGTTTCTTAAATTTTTCCCCGACTTCTACTTCCTTGCTATTTATGTTGAAAGGTTATTTGTTTATGGTTGTCTTAATTGTAAGTGATTTACTTAGACATGTGTTATAATGCTTTGGATAATGCATTGGATGTCCTTAGTTGTTTCCTACTTTGGTGGAACCTATCTATTGGGTTAATACGTTTATATACCCTATATGGGAATTTATATGATTGTGTTTTCTATTTATACTTTGCGTAGTTTGTCAATACTATAAGTAGATTGTCAAATACTATTTGTATGTAGCATGAAATGTGAAACATGGAATATGTCAATGTCTTGAGATAACTTGAATTTGTTGGCTTATAATGCTAGGTAAACCCTTGTGGTTAACAATTTTAGTAATACAATGGGAATGATGGTGTGATAGATGTATTATCATTGAAAGGTTGAGATGTTATCCAAACCTTATTGTTAATCCATACTTGATTGATTAATCGTATCTCCTTGAAAGTAGGAAGAGAGTCTTATCCCTACAATCAAAATAAGAAAATAGCATGACCGGAAAATAATCTTGGAAAAAGGTTGGTGGGAACCCACCGAGCCTTAGAGCTTTGAAAGGGTCAAAAGAAAACACAATATTTTTCACTTCTTCTAGGGAAACAAATCTATTAATATTTTTATTATCTTCTTCATTCAAAATGGGATGGATTTTCTCTAGCATCTCCTCTATCCTTTCAGGATTAATCTCCTTAGTCTGCATTTTGTTGAAAGATTGGAATAAATAAGAGAAAATGTTCCTTGTGTCTTCATTTGAGTTCATTACTATCCTATCTTTTGTGGTCAAGCTTGATACAGTATTTATTTTTTAGTGTTTTAATGTGGATTGGTAAAAGGACTTATTGTTCCTGTCACCAAGAGTAAGCCAAATGATTCTTCGTTTCTATTTCTAAAATATTTCTTCTTTTATCACAACCTTCTTCCAATATTCTCTCACAATTGTATCCTCTTTGTGTGTGTTTTCATTGTTATCTCCTTTTTCAAAATTTTCCTAGATATTTATTTAATTTCTATCTCAAGCTATATTTTTGCTCAAAATAATTACCAAATGAGGTTTTGTTTCAATTTTTAAACCCTTTACTCTTTTTAGCTTAGACACCAATTTAAGGTTGTTTCCACCATTTTGTAATTCAATCTCTAAAATTAGGGTGAGAAGACCACATTATTTCATATGTAAAGGGTTAGAGGCATTTTCTTATAGGCTCATTCTAATTTAGGATCAATGGGTTGTGATCAAAACCAACTCTAGGTAGAGCTAAGAGGGAGACATTAGCAATAATATCCCAGACAATAGAGAAAATGAATCTATCAAGTTTAACTTGAATGGAATGGTTTCTCATTCTTCTATTAGACCAAGTGAAAAGGTAACCTTGGAGTTCAATATCCATTATACTAGTTTTGGATTGGAAGTTTGAAAGCCCAACCATACTACTAGAATAGTCTACTATTCCACCTAATTTCTTTGAGGTGACCAAAGGAGTA
>VDFB02109604.1:0-12414 GCA_007258455.2 Sequoia sempervirens
TAAAAGTAATACATTAAATATTTTAACATTTGATTTTTTTTTTATGCGTGCAAAAGTTTTGAATAGCAGTTATACTCATTTAAAGAAAGCATAGTGAGAAGATGTGAAGGCGCAAGATGCTCGCATGCAAAAGGTGGAGATCCTTCTATTTGTAAAAGCCTATTTTTAGAATATGGTAACATCGATTTGGGGGGATAACAAAAAAAGAAAAGAGAGACAATGAACAAGATATTGATGGATCTGCATGAATCAAGGGGGGGAGATTGATAGTGGTATTCAAAAAAGATTTGGGGAAATCTTGAATTGGGGTTTACTGAAATTTTTTGGAGGGAGTTCTAGCCACTATCACAAATCAACCGTGAAGTAGCAGGTCTCATTTGAAATATAGGATGAACTCAATCATGGGAGCACTACGCAGACATACCTGTTGAAGGATCGGGCTCTAAACCTGATAATTATTTTAGCATGTATGTTTCTCTACCCTTGAGCTAATTTTATCATGCATTTCGAGGAAACTCTTTAATCCAGTTAAGATGTTAACTAGACTGCATTGCATATCTTACCTTGAATCTTTAGTATCAGCGAGTTGACTTCAACACTTAATCTTTTATCATCAATCCTCTTTTGCATTCGATGCCTATCCTTTTCTTTGTAATTCCTGTCTGAGGAAATTTGCATCACAAGTAATAGATTTGAGTAATATTTTTTTTATCATTCTAAAATATCCTCTATTAAGATGAAAATGAGCTTATTCCAGCCAACGCATTTGCATGAAATTAATTGGAGATAGAAGTCATCGTAGAATTTTTAATGGTAGCGTTCAAGCAGTCTCCTTATAAACTCTAACTCACTCCATTTAGATCTCCCGAGTTAAGGTTCTTCTATAGAGGTTTTGGGTCGTTAATGGATGTCCTGTCCAAGCCTCTTCTTCCTGAGGTCTGTACCTTATGACAGTGAAATCAAGAGAATGCTTCCTCTCATCTTTCCACTTTGGCTAGTAATTCTCATGTCATGTCTATGTTGTCGCTATCTGCCTGTATGCCTATCAAGCAGCCACATACCATATAAAAAACATTTGCTCAACCCACAAAGTATAGTCCATCCTACGTGATCAATTGGCTTCTGGATTTTATTCATGCATTATGTTTAACCTCACATCTTAGTCGGTGTTAGATATTCTAGCCAAGATGTGTATAATGTTGTTTATTTTGCCTCGTATAAGCTTGCAATTAGGAATCGGGATTAGGATAAAGTTTATAAGGCGTTTTCTTTTCTTATCTTGATCCAAACCTCCCTTTTTGGTAACACCATTAAACTCCACATAAACAATGTCCACCCCTCACAGAATGTATCTTGCAATTGCCTTGGAGATAATAGTCCGACTCATTATCTGACAAATTCCTCTATCCTTGTGAAATCTAATTTGTGCACGTTCTGCATCCGCATGGAAGCACCTTAAGTCTTAGCATCAAATCAATTTGTGCATATCCTGGAATTATTGCATTGTAGTAGCTATTTCCTTACTTCTTCACATTGGTCCCAAATTCCATTTCTGGCGCACATGATATTTCAAGATTATACATCTTTAAATGTATTTTATACTGTGACTAAATGCCTGTTTCTTGTGTTTTATTTGATAGCAAAAATCTTCTAGTATTCATAGCTTACACACGCACAGCCTCTCCTGCAAAATAATTTGTGCTGCTAAATCCTCCCCCGCTTCCTGCTCCATCTTTCCATAGACCTGTTCTGCATTGGTTGATTTTATTTTCTCATGGTCCATTGTATTCTTCCTTGCCTTGCTGCCCACCCAACACATGGACCTACATCCCATTCAGAAGCCTGTGTAAGCTCTTATGATTGCATGTATGATGCGAAATGTGATTAGCAACTATATCATAACTCAAAGTTCGTCAACTATAGACTGAACCTCTAGTAGATTAATGAGTTGGGCATTATCTATCTCATTATCTATCTTTATTCCTTAAGAAACTATAATTGGCTTATCAAATTGCTCAAGGAAATTAGTTGTGCTACACTTTTACTTTCTACAAAGAAGTAGAAAGATGTTATATGAAGATATTAGAGATAGAATTAGCTTTTACAAGAAAAGCTTCTAGGGGAAATTATTATATTATATTAATATAATATGAAGTTCAATAATCCTTACAATTACGTGGATATATAGGAATGTTGATAGATAAAGTTATTACCTCTATAAGTGTTAGAGTTGTGTTGTAAATAAGTGTACGTATAGATACCCTTATAATTATACTTAAAGAGATCTATATGATTATAATATGTAATTTTGTATTGTGAAACTGAATTTTGGTTATGCATTTCTATTTTATAATGAATTACGGTATAGTGATATCATGTGGGAGATTAAATAAATATGTATATAGAATGATTTTTAATGTAGAGTTGTTGGATGACTAATTATTACAAGAAAGAGTATTTAAATCAATAGGTAAGTGTTTAAAGATAAACCTTTCTTTGACTTGCTTCCAGTGACTCTATGTAGTTAGATATATGTGAGAAAAAGAAATTAGCTCTATTTACTTTTAGTTAAATGAGTATTTCTAAAGGAATAAATAAATGAAATTTCTTACATGGATAGCTATAGTTGTATGTTATTCATTGTTAGATTTTAAAAAAGTTTATTCAATATTTAATGTTGAGTTCTCATGATCTATGGTACTTCATTATGCATTCAGTTAATTGGAAAATCACTATTGTATTATGTTAAGTTGAAAATTTTATATTAGGGGTTCATACTCTCTTGATAGAGATGAATGATTGCCAATGAAATAGTTAACCTTAGGATAGCTAATTGAGGATACGAACTAATGATCAAACGAAATGGTTAAGTCAAGAGAATGTTGTGAATGTGAAGTATTTTCCTTTATGGTTATAGTGCTTGACTGAGTGTGTTAGTTATGTGGTTGATTTCTTATTGGTTATGGTGGTTGAGTTGGTAATGAGTTCATTGTGGGTTAATGCTTAATAGAGTGAGTCATTTGTGCCAAATGGTTATTGAGAATATTTTGACTTCGTAATTGATTTTGTATCTAGATGATTGTATCAATTTTGATTACCTCCTTGTGATGTTATCACTCATTATTCTACAATTGTTGACTTGTAAATGGTGGATTGAAAATAGTTCTTTGAGATTGTGTTAATGTTGTCATTCCTTGGATGGGGAAACCCTTGTGATAGCATTTTGAGATTCTTCTAGAGGTTAGAGGGGATATGGTTTTTTACTTGCAAGGGTTGGTATGGGGGCTGACGACCTAGGAGGATCCGCCTTGGATAACCCATATCAAGTCTGAAGTAGTTATTTGAGTTTTATGTTGTTTCACCTGGAAGTGGGTGGTTTTATGATTTTGTTATTTTGTTGATGGATGACCTTTACACTTGGATTGTGTTTATATGTGTTTGAGCCTTGCACTTGAATGTGGTTTTTGTTACTCTGAAGTTCTAGTGTGAGATGGTGCATGCCTCACTTGGTGAGTTATTTTGTTTGGATTTGGTATCTTGTTGCAAGTTGGCGTGCACGTTTGTGGTTTTTGAGATTTGTTGTTAGTTGGGGGAGTGGCTCTCAGTGGGGGTCGACACCCAAAGTGGCTGGTCCAGGATAACCCATTGTGAGTTTAATCAAGTGATAACTTAATTAATTAATTAGGGGTTTTGGATAGTTCCACACATTAATTCAAATAATGTAGCCTCACTCATGGGCCCAAGTGCTCGTTTAGGCTTGGGATGAGTGGGAAGGCCTGGAATGGAAAGATCAATTGCCTTGCCTCTGCATAGTAATTTTGCAAGGTATGTTGATCCTGTATAGTGAGCATGGGGGTTTGGCGACCGATAGAGGTTACCAAGATAACCTAGGATGGGGGCTGGTAGCCTAGGAAGGTTACACCAGGTTAACTCGTGACTACCTATGCGATGACACTCCACCCTTTAACAACCTTGTATGTTGATTGTTTCCCTCTTGTTGTTCTTGAGCTTCTGGAAGCGAATGTTTCCATGTGTTCGTTGATGCTTGGTTATGTTTTCTTTGGTTGGTTATTTCATATCTTGGTTACATCTTAGATTGGTTATTTCTTGTGATGAATGTTATCTTGTGTTATTGTTATTCTCATTGTGAAGTCTTGTAATCCTTGCTTTGTTTGATGGTATTCATTGAAGTTCTTCTTGTCTTCTCCTAGCATGAGGAGTGGGCTTTTGGGTCCACGTGGTCGGGTGGAACGTGTTATGCACCCCATTGGGTCCCCAACCGTAGATCGAGTTGTGCAAATATGTACCAGTTGCAGTGACACCAGAGATGTACCAGTGTTGGATCTTGATATGGAACTTTGTATTCATATGTTCCAGATGTATTCATCCTTGTTGTACTCTTCCCAGTTCATGTTGGGAAGCAGCAATGTAATATTGTAATCCTTGAGTAATGTATCTTTATGTTATTAATGTAATGTCCTTAATCATGTTATTATTTTATGAATGTATTTGTATCTTTCATGTAATGTAATAGATGTTGAACGAAAAGTAATGTAGTCATATAACGCCAAGGGACTTTGTCATATGATGTACATGTATAGTTTCATTTCAAGTGTTGTATGTTATTATTTTGTTGCATGTTAGTTACCTCTTTAAAAAAATTGTGCCTTAAATGTTAGATGTATTAGTTTCCGTTGGAGTTGTTTGGCGGGGCATTACAAAATTTGACATGATTGCAAAAAAATACTTTCACAACTAAAAAAATGTTTGTAACTTAAGCTTTGAAAAAAAAATCCCTTAAATTAAATTTCTTAAACTAGAAAAAAAATAAACTATAATAATTAATTAATAAGTTTCTTTTATTTTTAAAAAAAAAATCATCGAAATAAAATAATTACTTATAATTTTTTTTTCACCTTTATTAATAATATACTCGATTTTTTATTTTTTAAAATAATTATAATAATATATTAAAAATTAAGCACCATAAAAACAATAGATGGAACAAAGTTTTTTTAATTCACCAAGAAACTAATAAAACAAATTAATATAAGTACATATGAAAATAAAAGAATTAAAGTTTCTTTTAAAAGTAAATGGGCAGCTAAAACTTTAATTTTTTTTTTTTGAACTTTTCAAAAAAAGTGCCGACTACGTATTTTAAATTATTTTTTAAAAGAATCTTCTTTTTAAAAAAAATAAGTGGGCAGTATTGAGATTTTCAAATGATGATAATTTTTTTTAAAAAAGTTATGAGAATGGAAGCTTTATTAGTTCCTACCGACAGGTTACTAATGCATTTGTTTGATTTTTATTATTTTGACTTGATTAACCAATCAGGTTGCATAATTTAAATATTTTTTTTCTATTTGTATAGTTTGTATTTTAAAATATATTTTTTATTTTTAAAAATTATCATTTATCTCTTTTTTCATTGGTTAGAGTAGTTGTATAATTCATTTTTCTTTTAAAAAAATCTAAGAAATCAAATGATCATACTATTTTTTTTCTTGAAACATTATAGTTAATAAAGAAGCTTCTGGAAGGAGAAGCTACTGGAAAGAGAAGCTGCTAGAGAAATCTTCACGGCACCAACACAGAGACAACAATCACAATGGTTGTAGGTTGGGGACAGTGCAATCGCTGGAAAATGAGGTAGTAGACACTTTCCCTAGACCCAGCGTTGTCTCGGGGGCACTGTCTTGCCTCTGGCCTTCCTCTTATGCCTAAGTTGCCAATCTAGACTACAGTTTCTTGCCACTGCTAACCACTGCCAACTAAGGTCAGTTTTAGCTAGGCCAGAACCCTTGCCTCTATTATCTGTTATCTTAGACAAATGAGTTCAAATCTTATGTTTTTTTTTTGTGCAAGTTGGAAATTTTTTGCATTATATTAGCCGATTCGTTGGTGGGTTTGTAGTAGGATTCTCCATAGTCTGGCAGCTGAGTAGATAGTAACTTTGGTAATAGTTCCCTTGATTGCACTTGTTGGAGGCCTGTATGCTTTTGTTGTAACTGGTCTTATGTGTAGGGGTCGAAAGGCTTATATTAAGGAAGGGGGCATTGCAGAAGAGGTGTGCTTGGACTGATTTTTTTATGTTTTAATTTTTACCTAGTTTATTCTCTATACTTTTGAAAGCAAATGAGGTTGTGACAAAATTTCTCCAAATAATATGCTAGGGTTATCTGTCATGTTTTGAATGTAGACCTGAAACAATTGTGCTGAAAGACACAGGTAATTGGAAATTTTAGGACAGTCTATGCATTTGTTGGGGAGGAAAAAGCAGTTAAATCATACAGAAATTCTCTAAGGCAGACGTATGAGATTGGGAAGAAGAGTGGGTTAGCTAAAGGTCTGGGGTTGGGATCCATGCATGCTCTACTCTTCTTACTGTGGGCATTATTGCTCTGGTTTACCAGTCGAATTATGTACAAAAGAGTCATAGACGGAGGGGAGGCCTTCACCACCATGCTTAATGTGGTCATCATTGTAAGCAAAACATTGCATAAATTTGGACCATTACAACGCTGCAAAAAATGGGAGCTTAAGTTTTTTTCTTTTGGGTTTCAAACCCAATCTGTACAAAAAGAATTAACAAATGAATTCATTCTTGGTTTAACCCTAGCGTGTACGAGAAAATTAGGGTTGTGAGCATGGAGTCGCCTCGGAATGGTGAATTTGTGATCGGATGGTGGTTGTCCATTAAAGCAATGTTGGGCGAAGATATATGTTAAGTCAAGTCGTCACTTACGACAGAGGTTCCAATATTGTTGTTCTTCATGTCCTTTTCAAATTTCTTTTGGTGTATTCTAAATTTTCTTTCATCTGAATTTAGACTTTTAGGGTTTTCTTTTGTAATATTTAATATAGCTGCTAATTTATTTTGCAAAATAAGTATTAGTTTACGTTGGAAATTAGTTATTTTCTGTTTAAATATCGTTTCACAAAATCAAGGTTTGTTAATCCAGGGATATGAGACTATTCGTTATGTTGAGAAATGAAGGGTCTCAGTATGAAATTTGCAGAGTTTAGAAGATTATGCTGCTTAGTTTATTGTGATTTCCTAAAGCCATTTCGTGTTTAGGTTGCTATTGGGAATGGCTAAGTTGCCAACTGTCTAAGTATTGTTTGTAGCTAAATGCTAAAAGTTGCAATAAAATTTAAACAAATCTTTTTGTAGGTTATTTGTCACACACTTAAGTTGTCATTACAATCTGTATGTATTCTATGACTATCAATGCTAACTTTTTGGTATTCTAAAACATCCTTTTTGAAACATAAACTTTAAGACCTAACTTCCTTACCCCATATATTTTCGTTTAATAGTGAACATCCTCAGTTCAAAAACATAAACTTTAATACCGACTTCATCCTCCCATATATATGGACAAACGAACTTTGATTAGTCCTAACACCATTTTTGCATAAAAGACCTTAAAAGTCATAATATCTCATTTTCTTCCCAGGTGGATCTTTCTGTGCTACACCAACTTGGATTGAACTATTAGACCCAACGAAGTACTGATCAATAGTCTTAAGCCATCCAAGGTCATCATGGGTGTGAGGGACTAAATGTACATTGAGCTTCCCTTCCACTAGCCTTGATGAAATATTGTAATCTATTGGGATTGCCAAACATTGGCAGAGGCATATACAAACCACTAAACAGAAAATGAGTGATCCCACCATTTTCATTTCACTAGATACAACTTCAGCTGCTGAAACACTTTCTATAGTATAGGCTTTATAATGAAGACATTGTGAACGATTTACCCTGCATTGGGCTCTCAACTATTCATATATCTTTGTTTAACAATCAACATCCTCGGCTATACTTCACATGACCTCCTAAAATAACCGTACAAAAAACTCCTTGATTCATTGCAAGTTTTAAACATGTAAAATAGGAGAAAGCACACATCAGATATAAAACCATCTAAGTAAAGATCAAAAACCAACTTCCGCCTTCATATGTTGATATAGGAGCCCAATGTTTTGGAAAGTCCCTATGCATTAAGTAGACAAATTATTACTTCGTAATTAAAATTCTTACTCGATCTTCTACTAATTCATGTTAGCAATCATTCACTAAGTTTGTTGATGGAATGGACTGTCTAAGCAGATGGAAAATAGGAGAACACTGCATCCAAGTTCTGCTAGTAGAAATTGAATCAGATCTATACAAATAAAAACAAATTGCAACAAGATATGGTGTAAAAGGATCAATAATATTTTAAAACAAGGTATCTTTACACATAGCCCTACTACTAATCTGAAGCATTCTATTCAATAGGAGGTAATAGGGGATTTTGTTTCCAAATGCAGCATGAAAAGAATTAAATGAAAAACTGAAAGAACTGAAGCTAGGGCTTTGCACTTGATATATCTATGTGAAGTTGAACATGATTACTGAATTGAAAGGATCAAGGAATTTGATGTCTTTCATGAATTTCTTTGAACTTTGCTTGAGTTTGTTGAAGAATGCTTAAATTTTGTGTGCAGCTTAGCTAAACTAAAAGAACTGAAGATAGGGTTTTGTACTTGATATGTCTATGTGAAGCTAAACATGATTATTGAATTGAAAGGATCGAGGAATTTTGATGTCTTTCATGAAGTGCTTTGAACTTTGCTTGAGTTTGCTGAAGAATGCTTAATTTTTTTGTGTGCAGATTAGCTAAACTTGCATAAAAGGTAGAAGCTTTGCTTTTCTCCTTTTGTTAGTGTGACAATTTTTTAGTTGAAAGAGAAACTAAGACTTCAAAAGGAGTTAAAGGTTTAAGCGATAAGGGTGATTCCATAATAGTGGTTTATTTTTAATGCGATGGACAAGCGAGTGAAATATTACAACAAATCTTGTTTAATTTGAGGGCACCTATACTTGGCTAAACTATGAGGGAATTTGAAGATGGTGCAAACTAGAGTCTCATCAAATTTTGTGCGTAGATTCCCCTAAAAATATTTTTTTCAAAATTTTTCAGATCAAATTACACTCTTTCAAATACTCCGAAAATTGATTTTTTTATAGAAACAACATTTTTAAAAGTGCAAAGAGGCACACGTATAAGCACAACTTTTTTCCATGAAGGATAAAATTCTGGTTATTTTAAATTTAGATTTGTAACTCGATATCTAGATTACTTCCACTTGGTTAGATACTTTTATTGAATATTTTTTCCATAATCAAGTTTCAAAGTCAAGCGAATTACAATTCAGACACAGCGCAACCGTATAATGCATAACTTTTTTTGTATATGTCAAAATTTTATTTTATTTTTTTTGTTGGATCAAGGACTTCAATATCTGGTGCACTCATATTTTTCAATTTTTTTTTTGATAATCTTCTATTTTTCCACATGTTAAGAACAAAGAAATTCATTTTCGATGAAAAACCTATGTTTAATAAAACTTAAAAAACAAATACATAACAAAACCAAAACATATTAAAATTATATTCATTGGATAGCTTGTTCTGAGGAATACAATAATCATTTGAAATAAATTTTAAATGAATTCATTTGATCCCCCAAAAGCTAAATGAAAAGTGATTTTTTATCAGCATTTTGATAGGTGTAGGGAGATGCATTTATGGGTATGGTTTAAAACTAAGCGGGAGTTCTATCCAAGGGGTTTGATCCTAAGGTGATTTGATCCAAACCCTCTTCAAATGAATCCTTAAATGGAACTTTTTAAGGCTTAAATCATTATATTTTCTAAAAATATGTTGATTTCAGCTAAAAATGGATTCCTCTGAGAATTGTGAAAACACTATTATGAAGTAGCACCCAACAATCTTCCAAAGGGTTATGCATATAGAAACTTGAGTACCCTACCTGGAGCTATGTTGAATGAAATGCAAATAGGAATCCGTTTGTCTGTTCTTTTGATGAGAAATGTAGAGAGCATGGACTAAAATGCAATTGTAAAATCTAAAAGCTTCCATAGTGATACCAAAACTGACTTAAGAATTGTCAGTCACAATTTCGAATGATTGTGAGGACGAACACAAAATTGTGTGAAACTTGCTTGACAAACATGTCTATAGAAATAAAAAGAAGTATAATTTTCTTTTAAGCCACTTTTTTCATCTTTGGTTCTAAACTATGACTTTAGACATTTCTTCATATGAAATTTTCTTCTATCTGAACTTTAAATATTGGTTAAGTCAATAAATGCTCTATGACGTATGATGTCCTATTTATGCATAGCTCATTAGTTGTTCTATCCTTTATGCTTTCTCAATGTTGGAAATGACAGCAGCTCAGTCGCTAATGATAGTGCAATCGCTAGAAAAGGAGGCGGTAGACATGGTTCACTTGTCGGATGTCATGAAGGCCTGTATAAGGCCTAAGTCTAAGTAAGCCCTAAAACCCTTATACTTTTAGATTTCGTTTAGTATTGTATAATTTTAGCTAAAACCCTTATACTTTTAGCGTACTACAATATCATATAAAGAGGAGCATAGTATTTCTGTTATGATTTGTCTTCAATGGAATGCTTTAAAAATGTTGCTAAATTTTTCTGAATTAGGGGTTTCCATCAAACAAACTCAGCAATGTAAATTAGGGGGTTTCTATTTCCCTCAATGAATAAAAAAAAAAACCGCAAGAAGGTAAAATAATTACTCATACAAATACTTCTTTTATCTATATTATAATACGCTTTATCTAAAATTATTCAAAACTAATTCTATCACACTAATCATAATATTGAAATTGCAGGCAACGAAGAATACAAACAACGAGAAAATTGCATACTTATCGCTCTTCATGCTCCACTCAAAAAAACATTCAAAAAATTATTCTCTTTAATAGTACTGTTCAACGCAACAGTCGATATAATGCATACAACAGAAAAATTTAGTAAGCCAAGTTGCATTGCATCATCAAAAGTTAATATGACTGAATTTGATTGATATAATGGAATTTTGTCCATTTTGAATGGTTTGTTTGTCATATCTCTCCTGGGATTTAACTCTTATGATACTTGATTGAGTTGATACTATTCTCTTCAATTTTTTATAGGATTAAACTGTACAAAGTAGTTAGGAATTGCTAAAATATTTTGGGCAGTGAATTTCAAAGTTTTTTTGGATTTTGTTAACAAAGTATAAAATAGTAGGTAGTTTGTTTGAGCAATTTTTTTGGTAACATATAATGTTTGACATGAACATTAACATGTGCATTATGTTTTGCATTTGGATAAATTTTAGTAATTCTACATTTAATCAATCTTATGAGATTTTTTTTTTTAAAATTAGAAAAATATTGGAAACTATAGTTACTTTAATTATACCATATTGTTGCATATCCACTATTGTATCAATTGGAGATCAGCATGTACCACTTTCGGAGCCAGGAGTGATTGTAATGATCTTCTAGGGCTTTTTGAGATCTATCTTTTCCCCAAATTTTTATGTTCTGGTCTGGTATGCAACACCAAATACTTCAAAATTTTAAATAATCGCCAAGTTAATGTGTGTGCAATAGAGCTGCATGTAGAATCTTCCCCACCTTGTAAACTTAACCTCTTGAGTTGTTAGTAAAGATTTGTTCTTTAGCAAAAGGCCAGTCCAATGATTTTGGGCTACATTTAGTTATAGGCTGCAAAAACATCAATACATTTGCTTACCATACATGAAACTTATCTCAAACTAAAATTCTATAATTTGTATACATACATATACATACACATTGCATGCCTAGAAGTAGAAGAAAACTTTTTATCTACATTGATCATTTACATTCTACTCAAGGTATTTTACATTGCCTGATATATGTTCCCTATATACTTTTTCCTTTAATTGAATGTTGTAAATATTTTATAAATTTTGGGTTATACTAAAAAAATTATGCAGAATTGCAGTACCAAGAATACAAATTACAGAATATAAAGTTTCAAGAAACCTCCCTACAATAAAAACAAAGTCAAAAACCATTGCTCCCATGCATATACAAGTTATTAGGGCTTTCTTGCAAGTACTCTTATGTTATGTAAGACATAATTTGATGCTACCTACAGATCTATTAGACAATTGTGACCTTATCAATGTCTCATTGATCTAATTTAAACAAAACTAAAAGCAATAGAAATTCTAAGTTTATTCACTACTTTTTCCTTTGCTCTCTCCTTTAAATTTAAATGCTTTACGCTCTCCGGCAGGAACTTGACGCTTGCGTCACTTGTTTCATAATATTTCTCTTTCTTTTTCTAGAAATGTTTTTGAAAAGGAAAAAAATAGGTTTTACAGGGACCTGAAACCACGAAGTTCAAACAAACAAAAGATAAGCATAAAAAGTACCAAAAACCGACCAGCTGTCCCAAAAAGGAAACGACAGCAACAAAAGACAGCAGGGTCCAAAAAAAGGACCACCCAAAAAAACTAGAAAACCAAACACCAAGTTACTCCAAATTATT
>VDFB02109605.1:0-32486 GCA_007258455.2 Sequoia sempervirens
GAGGATAAGGCAGCCCTCAAGGCTGAAATCAGACAGCTTCGCCAGTATATTTCTAGCCTTGTTCATAGACCTGATGCCATTAACACACTCCCGCCGATGCTTGAGCCTCCAGCAGAGCAAAATCAACTCAATCACTCAGTTGCATATGGCAAGCGTTTGGAGGAATGGGAAGAAGAGTTCGTTGCTAGAGGCCGTGCTATGCTTACAGAGTTATATCAGTTGCGGTACAATGCACGAGAGCTCCGTATCCGTCTTCAGGATGAGGAACGAGATATGGCTATTTACAAACCCAGGGATGAGATTATGATTGCTCACCTGAGTGTGGCTTATGATGCAGTCACAGATGCAGAGGACAGAGAGGCTATCTACTCTTGGAAAACACAGTTGGTTTTCAGGGTAAAGATAGAAGACACTTTAGCATCAGAGTTGGCTAAGAGTAGAGAGCACGTCACTAGTGCACTCCGGTTTGTGAGGACTTTAGTGTCCCGCTTACCGTGTCGTTATCAAATCGAGGGTGGTGCCTACGTTGAGCTTACCGATGTTCAGTCAGAGCTCCAGGCGCTCATTCATACCATTTTCAGTGGGGAGACCATTGGCTGTAAGATTACTCAGCTTACAATCATGTCAGCATTGTTCGATGAGGCAACGAGGAGTAGGGGCGAACTTCAGTCTCAGATCACAGCTGGTGAGGATATGCTGCATCGACATAGCATTCTTGGACGAGTCATAGCTCGAGATAGTGATGATTAACAATCTCGTTGAGGATTGATTGCTGAATCCCGCGACCATTAAGCACCGGTTCAGCCTCTTCGGGATAGACATTACACCGCACGGTTGAACTTCGTGTTACCCTTTCAAGTTAACTTCGATATTTGTCATCACATACATACCTATTACGAGATTTCTTATTTTGCAGAGTTTAGGGTTTCGTTAGCGTGGTAGTCTTCCGGTTAACTTCGCTTTCCAATAGGGCGTGCATACTCGCTGTTATTACATTTTAGATTAGATGTTGATTAGCGTGGTAGTTTTCAATTTGTTGTATAGTTTACTAAATTAGGGTTTGGCAATAAATCTTGCATGCATTGCAGAACTGTAGATGACTCAAGGTGATTTTAGGGTTCCTACACCTTGATGTATATAAATAAGAGCTTTTGCTCATTTGTAAATAACTTTTGCTTGAGAGAGAAATATATGCTGCGCCTACCTTGCCCTCAATATTGCTCTTTTGGTATTTGTTCATGTGTCTTCGCTATTACGATTAATTGTTATGCCACAAAGGGTTTCAAGAGATTGTAATGGTGGATTCTTTCCATAGTTTAGATAAATCTGTCTTGTGAATCTTTTATTATTTCAATCAAGTGTTATGCCACATAGGGTTTTGTGAGATTGAGATGATAAAATCGTTTTGTGAAGTCTTTACTACTTCGATCAAGTGTTATGCCACATAGGGTTTCATAAGATTGGTGTGGTAAATTCCTCCCATAGTTTAGATAAATCTGTTTTGTGAGACTTTTATCATTACGATCAAGGGTTATGCCACATAGGGTTTCGTGAGATCATGATGATAAAAGCTGTTTGTGAAGTCTTTACTATTTCAATCGAGTGTTATGCCACATAGGGTTTCATAAGAGTCATGGTAAATTCTTAAATCTGTTTGTGCCTAATAAGCTTGTTTAGATTGAGATGATAGTTGCGCCACCTTGCCTTCAAGTAGAGAATCTAAACTCGTTTATCGTCAGTTAGTCAAACCTTGCTCCGTTTCCTCTTATATTTTGTTTTCGAGGAGAATTGGATAGATTAATTTAAGTTGTAGTTAGTAGTCAGCAAAACCGGAGAAAACTCAGCTCTGGCAGTATGGAGTTCTTCAAGAAAGCCTTGTGCCTCTACTGACTGAAACAAAAGACAGGGACCTTAGTTTAAAGCTTATTTTCCTTTTGCAGTATTTTTTGTCAAAAGCCTGAGGGAACTTCCCTCTAATTTGAAAGAGCACTCATTCGCGGCTGTTAGTGGCCATAGGCTGTTCATAACAACTTTACTCCAGGAGGTGTTGGTTGCGCCAGCATTGGCGTTGTTCTTCGAGCTTGAGCTCCCATTCTTTTCTTCATCTTGAGTTTTGAAAACAATTCTTCTTTGTCACTAATTCTCAACACTTAGCCATTTTCTTGCAACTTTTCTTCCTTGAGGTTGAAATGTCATCTTGGATCATTCAAGTCATCACCGCTTGATCTCGACGTTCCTCCTGCAAAACAAGCAAGGAGAAGGGTATTAGAACACTTCATAATATAAATTCAACTTACTTACCAGGATTTTCACGCTCTAACTTCCAAGCGTCCATCGTCTTCACTAGCCAACTTCGCGTTCAAATTCTTCATGCCTTAGCCAAATTTCATCATCCTCAAGGACGTATCATCTTTTGAAAGTGTTAACTTGAACTGCATCCTCTTCAAGGAATTTATTCCACCAGCTGAAGCGTTGACAATTTTGATTTTATTCATCACTGGCTCAGGAAGATTATCTTCACGATGAATTTGGGAAAATTCACCTAGGCAGTTCCTTTCAAATTCGTCGTCTGGAGGATTTTACCTTGAAAACACATTTTCTTCACTTTGCCTGAGAAAATTTTCAAATTTTCCCTTAGGAAAACTCACCAATTCTGTGCCCATCAAAAATTTCCATCCCGAAGGCCTTGGCAAAGCGTGGAAGACTTTGAAATCAACTTCTCATCGAAGATCTTCAATACCCAGAAGAAAATTTTCTTCAGAACGTGTCGAACCCATGGGTATACAACGAACGGGTTCATTTGATTCTCTTGAATTTTGCACCTTGGAAAAAAAAAAAAAAAATTTAAACAAATTTAATCCCGTTCTTCGCATCTGTGAACATTTCTTGTTGCTCTAACTTGAAAATATTTTTGTCAACCTGTGCAGCTGGCATCTTCTAACTTCATCTCCGGCAACTCATTCGTGCTCAAGAAAAATTTCATCACCTTCATGTGTAGGCGTATTTTCTAGAGGAAGAAAATACTTTGCCTTAGAAAAATTTTGAATCATTTTGCACTTCGAAATTTTGCCTTAGAGATTTTACTCAACTTTATCCATTTTGCCTGTGAGGAAAATTTTATTTCATCCATGCTCATTTGCCAATGGTGGGAAATTTTATCAACTTCACTTAGAAAATCTTCCTGAAGGCACATGTCATGGAGGATATTTAATCCCAACGCCCGACACATTCTTTATTTTATTCACCACCTTGCATTTTGTTTTTTTAACTTCATAGGCTTAAGAATTCCAACGCCCAACATATTATTTATCATCTCACACACCCTAGGCACACATCACACTTCATGAGGAAGATTCAACACACCCAGGCAACATTTTCCATTCGCCACCTTAATATTCCCAATGCCTCACATATTATATTCATCACATGCCTAGCATATTTAACTTCAAGCTCAACACCTTGGGCGCATATCACATGTAGAGAGGAAACTTCACATCCACGCCTTCTTGTGACCTTTCATCTCCCTCATTTTTGTCTTTACATGCCCTCACATGGCGCATTTGAGCATGCATGAAGGATGGGCGCATTTGGGGGGGTGGTGGAGGATGAGTTTTTAACTTAGCCATTTTTTTTAGACATCTCTCAAGGTGGGCGCATTTTGCTATATGTGCAGGATGAAACACTTTGACCTCTTTGACTTTATCAAGTTTATTCTTGCATGGGCACATTTTGATGGGTGAGGAGGATATCTTTTTGCCTTAGAATATTTTTAACATTCAAACTCTCAAGGTGGGCGCATTTTGGATAGGCAGGAGGATTAACATCTTTGACTTTCCTTGACCTTTTCTAGCTTCTTGAGCATGGGCGCATTTTAGCATGTCAAGTGGATGAAAGCTTCAAACTTAGAAAATATTTATGCCCGGCTTGTGAGGAGGGCGCATTTTTATGGTGGTGCAGGATGAATTCCAACACTTAGCCATTTTCCTTATCTTCACCAGCTTCTTCGTGCCCTGCTATTTATAGTAAGTCCTCTGATTCTATACTTCCGAAGCTCGGATTGCTTTGAAACTTTGAACACTGGACCTTCACGACCTTGTCAGCCTATTGACACCGCCATCCTGAGCCTGCCTACTAAAAATAGCATGTTTCTGGAGGTGATTTACTATAAATAGTAACTGCTCGTTTCTGATACCTCCACAACTCCGTTTGATTTGAAATTCGAATGATGCGCTCCTCACCACGTGACCTGCCTGCTGACATCGGAACCTGTTGCTGATTTTCTATTTTTAGCCTGTTTCCAAAATGATTTACTATAAATAGTAAGTGCTCCGTTTGTCTTCAAATTTTACCAGCAGATAGCTTGAAGGATGCTAATCGCGGTGGTTTACACCAGTTTTCGAAAATTTTGACTTTTTACCCTTCTTTTGGGTCCCGGCTGGAAACCCTAATTTGTCTTGCATGCATATCAAATGATCTCTCTTTGTCTTTGTTTCGCTACATTGGGCGATCAGCTCGCGGTTCCGAAGTGCTGAGGATAGCCAGGATGCACCTGCTAAAAATAGTAAGTTGTTGAAGAAGTGATTATCCTGCTTTGCATGTCACACCACTGCGTAGGTCTCGAAAAACCCATAAGGAATATGCAGACATGCAAAGAAAACCCTGACATGCAAACCCTAAAAATAGCCTCTGAAGGCTGAATTCTGAAAGTTGTCATCTCATTTTGCATGTTAGACTATCGTGAAGGTCTCTGAAAACCCCTAAGGAATCTCCAGACATGCACTGAAAAACTCTGCATCTAAACCCTGAAATCTGCTCTGGAAGCCGAACTGCTAAAAATAGCCAGTTGTTTGTTTTAGCTCAAATTTTGCACATGAGCAACTTGATATGTTCTGAATGCAGGGTGACTGTTAAAACTCCAAGAATGCTGACGGAATGCCCTGAATTACACACTTACTAAAAATAGTAAGTTGCCAGAATCTGATGAAATTTCAATGGAAATCTGTTGGAAGTACACTGATAGTAATGTTAGCCTCATATTTCAATTCATTCACTTCGCTTGACCCTAGATGGACCAGGAAAACACAAACCCTAATTTTCAGACTTGGCCAAAAGTTCATGTTTAAACTCAATGACAGGCACAATCCTCGAAAGGCAGACAATAGAAAAGAGAGACAACGACAAAACAAACTAAAATCAAGCCAAAAGTTCGAGACGAAGCAAAAAAAAGGGGGGTCCCCATTTGCAATGGGGCAATGTGTGAAAAAGGTCACAACACCTACCAATCTCTTCTTCGAAGGGAGGGCCATCTATCAAACGATAGGTGTGCGGGGGACCGCATTATAAGTCTGTGGTTGGCGGAAAAGCGCCCGAGTGATGTTTCTCCTCCACAGCAAGCGGCCGATGTACCAAGATTTGAAAGGACAGACTCCTGGACCTTCTTACTTCTATTTGTGCAAAAGCTTACGAGCTATGTATGTAACTGTATTACTTTTGAACTCTGATTTATATTTGTAATGGAAATGAGATTCATATGGAAACATATTGTAACTTGTACGTATTTATCAAGAAAGAAAGGAAATTTTTTATCGTATTGTCTTTGTTACTTGTTACCTTTACATGTATAAGGTGAGAATTGGAAATTTTTAATTTACGCAAGGAATAGGTCGTTACACTTGAGTTTACAATTTTGTATGATCTCCGTATATGGAGAATACGTAGGGTAATTAATATCTACTAGGAATGAAATGACGTCAAGCCAAGTATGATCCTTAGCTTATGTTAATAGGTTAACTCCGACAAGCTTCACTCCTAGGATAAAGATTTTCGGAATCAAGAGTTAGGATATAAGACGCTTGTTGAATGGCTCATTTCTTAGTAGACTATTTGAGGTAGGAAGTCTGGGGTAAATTGAACCCATTGAAGGACATAGCCTACGTGTAGAGTAAGATAGCCCCAAGTCAAATCAGCCCTGAGTAGTGTTTATGATAGATGACCTTCATTCGAAGTACTGAATGAGAATACTTTGGCCAAAGTAGTGAAACGTACGACTGCCACATAGACGTGAGTTAGTTGAGACTACACTGTCAATTCATTGTGATCCGAGTACTAGTTAGAGATTATGAAATAGCAAGGTTCTAGTTGTGTAGGACACAACACTATGCTCAGTTGGTAATTGTTAAAGGATACCCTACCAATCTCTTCTTCAAAGGGAGGGCCATCTAGCTAACGATAGGTGTGCGGGGGACCTCATTATAAGTCTGTGGTTGGCGGAAAAGCTCCCGAGTGATGTTTCTCCTCCATAGCAAGCAGCTGATGTACCAAGATTTGAAAGGACGAACTCCTAGACCTTCTTACTTCTATTTGTGCAAAAGCTTACGAGCTATGTATGTAATTGTATTACTTTTGAACTCTAATTTATATTTGCAATGAAAATGAAATTCATGTGGAAACATATTGTAAATTGTACGTATTTATCAATGAAGAAAAGAAAATTTTTATTTTATTGTCTTTGTTATTGTTACCTTTACATGTTTAAAGTGAGAATTGGAAAATTTTAATTTACGCAAGGAATAGGTCGTTACAATCAGCCTTACATGCTTCCAAGATATCCGACAGATAAGATCGTTTTGATGGAGCTTGCAAGGCAGTTGATGGCGGTACATGCACATGCCATACAACATAAAGTTGTGTTGTGACGTTTTTCACACATCGCCCCATTGCAAATGGGGACCCCCTAATTTTGGCTTTGCTTTTGGTTTGATGTTGGTTTGTTTTTGTTGTTGTCTCTCTCTCATTTTGTCTATCTTTTTGGGACGGGCCCACCGTTGAACCATAACGTGAAATTTTGGCTAAGTCTGGAAATTAGGGTTTTGAGCTTCCTTGCCAATTTGAGGTCAAATGAAGTGAGTAAATTGAAATCTGAGGCTAACATTGGTGTCAATGTGTTTCCAGCAAGCTTCCACTAAAATTTTATCAGATTCTGACAACTTACTATTTTTAGTAAGCGTGCAATTCAGGGCATTCCGTCAACATTTTCGAAGTTCTAACAGTCACACGACATTCAAAGCACATCAGCCTG
Source organism: Sequoia sempervirens (assembly GCA_007258455.2). Lineage (NCBI taxonomy): Eukaryota > Viridiplantae > Streptophyta > Pinopsida > Cupressales > Cupressaceae > Sequoia > Sequoia sempervirens. The sequence continues at coordinate 7,079 of VDFB02109605.1, forward strand.
CTCGTACGCAAAATTTGAGCAAAAACAAATAACTTTCTATTTTTAGCAGTCCAGCTTCCGGGACAAATTTCAGGGCTCAGATGCAGAGTTTTTCTTTGCATGTTGGCATATTCCTTCTAGGTTTTTCGAGACCTTTGCAACGATATAACATGCAAAACAAGGCGACGACTTTCAGAATTCAGTCTTCCGAGGCTATTTTTAGGGTTTGCATGTCAGGGTTTCTTTTGCATGTTGGATGATTCCTGATGGGTTTTTCGAGAGCTTCGCGATGGTGTGACATGCAAATGGAGATAATCACTCAGTAAGGAACTTACTATTTTTAGCAGGTGCATCCCGGCAGCCGCTTCCCAGCAATTCAGAATCATGAGCTGATCGCAATGCAACAGAAACGAAGATAAACAGAGATCATTTGATACGCATGCAGAGCGAATTAGGGTTTCCAACTTCGGGACCCAAAAAGAAGGGTAAAAAGTAAGAATTTTTGAAAACCGGTGTAAACCACCGCGATCAGCATCCTTCGGGCTATCTGCTGGTAAAATTTCAAGTCAAACGGAGCACTTACTATTTATAGTAAGTCATTTTGGAAACTGGCTAAAAATAGTAAGTCAGGTGCATGCATTGACGTCTGTGGTCAGGTCACGTGGTGAGGAGCGCCTCATTAAAATTTCAAGTCAATCGGAGCACTAGGGCTATCAGAAACAAACAATTACTATTTATAGTAAATCGTCCTCGAAAATGGGCTAAAAATAGCAGGGTGACTAAAAATGGCAATGTCAATAGATTGTTAAAGTCGTAAGGATCCAGTGTTCAAAATTTCAAATCAATCTGAGCTTCAGAGATGCAGGAATCAAGAGACTTACTATAAATAGCAGGACGTTGTGAAGTTGGCAGAAGTCAGGAAAAATGACTAAGTCTGGGGTTCATCCTTCACCACCTTCAGAATGCGCCCACCTCAGCTGAAGTTGAGAGATTTCTAGGGCACAAAGTTCATCCACTTGCCTGGGTAAAATGCGCCCAAGATGATGAAGGAATGATAAAAAAATTTCTCTAAGTTTTAAACTTGTCCTCCTCACCCCTCCAAATGCGCCCATCCTTCTCAGGGGGTGAAATGCGCCCAAATTGTAAACAGGTCAAAGGTGGTCAAACATATTTCATCCTTCTCCATAGGCAAAATGTGCCCAAAAGCATGCATGTGAAGACAAGAAAGGGGAAGGTGAAAGGTCACAAGGGACGTGGTAAGAGTTTCATCCACCAGCAAGGCCAAAATGCGCCCAAGAAAGAAATGAGTCAAACTAGTCAACAATTCTTATCCTTCACCTACATGAAAATGCGCTCAAGTTAGAAGAGAGTCAAAAGGTCAAAGGAATTCGTCCTCCTCACCCCCCTAAATGCGCCCAAATGAGGTCAAGTAAGGACAAAAAAATGGAATGTGAAGAGTCATCCTCCTTGCATGTCTAAATGCGCCCAAGTTAGGATGATAAAGGTAAGTACAAGGTGGTAAATGAAGTAAAAAGTGTTGAAAATACCTCAAGGCATGGTCAATGTAAGGTAAGTGCTAGGCGCGCCCAAGGTGGAAAGTGTTGAAGATTTTTTCCTAGGCGTGATTTTGAATTTCCCCTTCAAGTCCCAAATGCGCCTAAGGTGGTAGGTGTTAGAGAATTTCTCTAAGGCGCGTGAGGTGGTGAAGACAAAATGCTAAGGCATGGTTTCAAATTTCTTCTAAGTAATAAGTGCCCAAGTTGATATGTGTGAGAAAATATTGCAAGGTACTGAAGATATTTTCCTAGGCGTGATGGAATTTTCTTCTAAGGCGTTGGAGTTTTTAAGTAAAATTCCCTTTCAAGTGTGAAGTAAAATGCAAATGGTGAATGAGAAATAAATTGTGAATAAAATTTTCTAAGTGAAGTTGATGTTCTTCTCACTGGCAAACGAATAAAATTTTCTAAGGCAAATTTTCAAAGTGCAAGATAATTTAAAATTTTCTAAGGCAAAAAAATATTTTCTCCCTTAGAAAATACGCCTAAGTCTGGTGAAGTGATGAATTTTCCTGAAGCTCGAGTGAATTGCCTGAGGTGAAGTCAGAGAATGCCAGTTGCACAGGTTGATAAATAATTTTCAAGTCAGAGCAACAAAGAAATACTTCAGGATCAAAGAACAAGAATAAACTTGATGAAAGAATTATTTTTTTTCCAAGGTGCAAAATTCGAGAAAATTAAATGTCAAACCCGTTCGTTGTGCACCCATGAGTTCGACGCGTTTTGAAGGAAATTTTCTTCTGGGTATTGAAGATTATCGATGAGGAATGGATTTTAAGGTCTTCCACAGCTTGCCGAGGTTTCTGTGATAAAGATTTTTGATGGGCACAGGATTGATGAATTTCCTAAGGGAAATTTAAAAAATTTCTAAGGCAAGGAATAAATGATGTTGTTGAAATAAAGTGTTGTGGCTGATGAATTTGAAAATGATCGCCTAGATAATTTTTGATCAAATTCCTGATGAAAGAATTTCTTCTCGAGTCTGAGTTGGATGAAATATCAGAGTGAAGTGCGCCAGGCAGAATACAAGATGGGTTGGGAATTTGGTTAAGGCATGAAGAATTTGAATGAACGCTTGGAGATCAAAGCATGAAAATCCTGGTAAGTGAGTTAAGTTTACATTATGAAGTGTTCTAATGCTCTTCTCCTTGCTTGTTTTGCAGGAGAAACGCTCGAGACCAAACGATGATGATGAAGCAAATAGTCCAAGATGAAGAATCAGGAAGGAAGGAAAAGTTGCAAGAAAATGGCTAAGTGTTAGCTCAAGTGACAAAGAAGTTGAAGAACAAAAGTCAAGAAGAAGATAAAGAATAGTGTGAACGCCTACAAACGGGAATCTTCTAGAAGGATGGTGGTCATTAATTGCTCATTTATTGCCCCACTTTCCATTATGGCGGTTTTTAGGGCAATCTTGTTTAGGGCTGAGGTGGCGCAATCTAGGCCATCCACCGATTGTCTGAGTCCCCGCTGGACTTGGCCAACTATAAAAGGGGGACTCCCCATTTGTACATTATAGAGTAGACGCAGTAGAATTAGAGTAGAAGTCGGAGTAGAGAGACAACTAGGTGATAGCTTAGAAGTAGCTTAGTATAGATTGATAGTGTAGTTTGAAGAAGAGGGAAAGTTTTCCCTTTGAAAACTTTGTAAGAAATTGTTGTGAACACTCTCTCAATAAAAGAGTTTTTCATTGATGGTGAATTTCGTCTTTGTTGTGAATAGCTAGCAAGGTTTCTTCGTCCTTCCGATTCAAATGGTAGCGTAAAATAATTCAAAGTAGTATAATTTTCATTCCATGCAAGTAGGTGTTAATTGTGGAATGTGGTGTTTGATCTAAGCAACTTCGTCTATCCATACCACTAGTGTATTCGCTGATGGTGAATGCACCTTGTGTGGTCAACTGGAATATCATGTACTTAACTTCAATCACAGTTTGAATAACGGTATGCGTCGTTGTGATGGTATCTTTATGTCAAGTGGCGGTTTGAACATCTTTAGTTATCTCCCTTGAAGATTGCACCGACTCCGTGGAAGCTGTCCGATGCGAGGCAAAGCGAAGTTTGGTTGAAGTTTGCTGAAGTTGAGCTCCATATCCCACGCCTTAGAATAGATTTAGACTCTCTAAGCCCTGTTACCCCTTTCAATTCAGTACTTTCTAGTTAGAATAGGAAACCCGCACTTCATAGACAAATCTTTCGAGCATTTGAATTCCTTTCTCCGCTGCCGAACAATTCCGTAAGTCCCCTTGAAATACCAGCAAATCACATCGAGCCAACTGAGCCTATTCGCACTAAAGGAACCTTGGAGTTGAACGCACGAACTTTCTCGCAATCTTAGCGTGCTGGATACTTTGATCAAGAGAGAATAGGGTAGCCGTTGGCGACTTTATTCTGCGTTGGTGCGGTCACGAAAAACACATCAACAAGTTGGAGTAAGCATCTCTTCTCATAACCCATTGTAGATTGGGAGATACTCTTTGACAACTACTTCAAAGGCAAAGGCAATGGAAATTGAAATTCAATAGATCAAATTGAAAAGATTCAAGGCAAGAACGGATTTTGACTACAGAGGGATGAAGAACAAGATAAAGAGAGCTTTCACACATGTACATTGCCTTGAAGATATTTGGGTGGATCTTCGAACAGAGAAGGACATCCGTAGAATGGATTATTGCATACTCACAATTGAACAAATTGTTGATCTTAATCTGACTTTGATCCCAAAAGGAGTGATAGATGATGGACAGATTTTAGATCCAGAATATGAGGAACAAAGGCTTGCTGACGCCCCTATTCCAGCAATACAGTGGTCTCGTAAGGAATCTTGTTCTATTTTTGATAGGTTCCAATCAGTTTTGGAAAATACCAATTCTTGGCTTAAGAATATAGGTGTGAAAGTCATAAAAATTCGAGCTAGTGATGATGATGATTCAGCTGGACCTGTTGGACTGAAATCAGAAGTTAGAGACAAATCTAAGGAAGGTGCTTCTTCCTCAGAAACCAAAATCAAATTGAAGGTTAGCCGAGTTGTAGAGAAACCTTTAGAAAAGACAACATTGAAGGGGAAGGAAGTTAGAGAGACTCAGATACAAACCATTGATCAACATGAGGGAGATGTTCTTGAATCTCCTACTGTTCTAAGTGTGATGTCTCCTCATATTGATGCTACACCAGTATCTATATTGTCTCCTATGTCTCAAATTGATAGTGATGTTGATTCTTTCTCAACAATGTTTGTTTCTTCTATTGCACCTACAAAAGTGGCTCAACATACTTCAATTACATCAGCATTGAACACTTCTATGAATGATATGCATAACAGTTTGGAGAATGTTCTCAATGCAAATCCAATGTATCCTATGATATCAGAGATGGTACTTCCAGAGATAGATACATCAACAGCAAGTTTTGATTGTTTTATGGCTGATGCTAATCAGCCCTCATCATACTTCAATTACATCAGCATTGAACACTTCTATGAATGATATGCATAACAGTTTGGAGAATGTTCTCAATGCAAATCCAATGTATCCTATGATATCAAAGATGGTACTTCCAGAGATAGATACATCAACAGCAAGTTTTGATTGTTTTATGGTTGATGCTAATCACAATATGCCATCTAAACAAACTCTTGTTGCAATTCAAACCGAGGCTTCAGCTAGGATGACCACTATGGCACAGAATGAGTCTGTTTCTACACAAACCACGGTTGTTGTTTCAAATGTGAATACATTGGATCTTCCTCCATGGCTGAGTTCAATCACTCTAAAGAGGAAGAAACAGGCTATATCTCTTGATGTGTTTGATTTCCAACAGCTAAGGAAGTCTAAGCCAAAGGTTGCAAAGAAAGCCAAAATGGTTTCACGGGTGGTTGTAGACAGCAATAAAATGAAATATGCAGAAGTAGTTGATGTAATGGTTAATGTAAAGGTAGTAAAGTTGAAACTATGCCAAGGTTCTGACACTTTCAAACAAAGCTTGGAATCTATGGAAAATGATTTGAAGAGTTGGTATGCTTTGAATGAAGAACGTTTGGAAATCTTATGTGCCAATGCAATAATACCAAACAGAGAAATGTATATTGAGACTGAAGAGCTCATGTTAAATAAAACATTGGTATTCAAAGAGCTCATTTCAGATATACAGGTTGCTCAAGAGATAGTGGTTTGTAATGTCCCCGTTTTTAGCACTTCACTTTTTAGTGATTGGTAGCCTATTCCCAGTGTGCTGTCGGCTGGTCAGTGGCAGAATTAGGGTTTCTGGCTGTTTGATGGGTTCTCTTGATGATTCAGGGTTTTGCTTGTTGGAGTTTGGTTGTTTGGATTCTGGATTCCTTCTGGGTTTTCAAAGAGCTTTGCAGAGATACGACTTGCAACTGCGTCGGACAACCTTTCCGAACTTACTATTTTTAGTAAGTTATGACGGCTACATCTCGGAGTTTGGGATTTTGGAGTGCGGATTCTTTCTGGGTTTTCAGAAAGCTTCGCAAAGGTGTCGCATGCAGTTTGATCCGAGCGACTTTCCGAATTTACTATTTTTAGTAAATTCTATTTTTGGCAGTGGTCCAGTCAGCACCAGCTCAGTCAACTTTCCTCTTCTGGCAGTTCATTGGGTAATTCTGAATTTTGGCTTAAGGGGTTCATTTTGGAGGAATAAGTATTTTAAAGACAATAATGTTTTATTTTATAAAATAACCCCTTGTCCTAGTATTATGACTTTAAGTTGTTTTAAAGAAGGGGACCTTGAGGGGTATTGTCTCATGAAGGAAATATTTTATATTTCTAAAGTCAAAAAATATTACTTGGAGAAAAGGACGCCTTTTATGAAGGAAAATATTTTAAAATAAAGAAATATTAACTTCATGAAAGGGGGCGCCCAAATTGGAGGGAAAAGAAGACAGTTACAAAATTGAAAATTAGGGTTTCTTTCTAGAAGCTTCCGGAGGGTCCTCTCAAAATTATAAAAGGGAGCTTTGGGTCTTCATTTGGACATCTTATGACTTCTATATTGTTATGCTGCCGAAATGGTAACAGGATTGCTTCGAGGAATGAATGCCTCCTAGCCTTGGCTCGACTTCGTGCTTGAGAGATAGCACCTAGTGGAGAGGTTTGCTTGTTTGAGTGACATTTTGTAGTGAGGTTTGCATTTGTAGTTTGGGTTTACTTATGTAGTTCAGTTTATTGCATTTTATGTCATTTTCTGAAGTTGCTGATAACAAGGCTGAATCTATAGTTTCACTCATAAATCAAAAAATACAAAAAGAGTTGTTCTGGGTATTGTCTCATTGGTTTTCTCTGTTGGAAGAGACCCTTCATGAATATTTGCAGATTTTAATACGAAGTTTATGATTTTATAAAGCAAATTCGTCATTCCTTGTAGGGCGCCCTTTCTGGAGTGCTTTGGGATCCGTGCCATTAATTAATAGCCACTTTTAGCTGTCCTTTCTCATAACTAAACTAGGCGCCATCTTTTTATAGGTCCATTGCATCAAATTTGAAGTCTTTTGGGTCTGTTTTGAGTGATATATGAGCATTTTAGTGAGTCTAAGGGGTGCTGGTTCAGTCATTCATGTTGCTGGTCTGTCAGACCAGACTTGGAAAAATTGCATTTTAGTGTGGCTAGAGTGCTAAATAGTCATATTAGACCATGTGGAGGACATACTTATCATTGCAGCAAATTGAAGAGATCTAATCCGTGTTTTTGCAGGCATTCTCCATCATATTGTAAGCTGCACAGTAGTACTGTCAGCATTTCTTCATTCTGGCTCTTTATGTTTTGGTAATTGCCCACTGCATAAGTGGAAGAGGCTGGCTTGCCGCCTATCTATAGTTGAATTGCATTGTAATATCTTCCATCTCTGCCCTATGGTAGCTCCATTCCCACTCTGGGTTTGAAAGCACATTCTGGGTGTTGAGTTTATTTTGAAGTTGCATTTGTATTTCTTTAAATCTCCACCATATGGTCGCCTCATTCCATTCTGGTTTGGGTAGCACATACTTGGTGTTGAGTTACTTTCAGTTGCAGTTCTGATTTATTGTACTGACGATCCTCTTGCCATATGACAGCCTCTCTCTTGTTGAGATTGAGTGCGCATTCTTGGCAATGAGTTATATTGTAACTGCTGGTTTGATTTATCTAACCCTAATGGGTGCCTTCTGTATGTTGTTGTAATTGCATTCAAAATTCGGAAAAAATTTGGTCCGGTTCATTACATGGTTGAAGCAGAACAAGATATCATTTCAAACTTTGAAAAGGAGTCTTGCAAACTAGAAGATCAAGATGGTGAGGTACTTCCTGAGGATGCTATACTTTCACCATTAACAGCAAAATTTCATCAAGAATTAGAAGCTAAAACCTTCACCGTGCAGTTCATCAACAGATTTGTAGATCATCATGCATTTCTCAATAAGATGCAGATTACATTGGAAGAGCATCGATTGTCAATCATCAAATATTTTGACACCATCATCAAAACAATTGTTGTTGCCAAGAACACTAAAGGGCCAAATCCTGATGAACTGCAGAATTCCATTCATACATTTCAATATTTCAAGGATGGCCATGGAAATAATTGAAGTGTTGTTTTATTTTCAGTTTTGTTCCTTTTGGAAAAATTACATATAAAGTCATAAATTGTAATTACATGTAATCAAATTACAAGTCAAAATAAATTAGGACTGTAATTTGGAATAAGTCAATTGCAAGTAGTTGGTGGTTGAGAGAATTTCTCAAGATAGTTGGGATCCTCCTACCTTTTCCTCATGACTTCTCTCCTATAAATACTTGAGGGGGTCCTTTATAATCTTTATCTTTTTGGCAATAGAGAGAACTTTGCAAACATTTACAGCAAAGAGACTTTGTGCTTTGTGTATGTGAATTTCATTTGCAAGTAATACAAGGAAAGCATTTGAGATTTCAGACTTTGTGTTGAATCTTATTGCATAATATTACTATGTTCTTATGTCATAGTGATACAGTTTTCTGAATTATTCTTGTGATCTCATGGGGCTATTGTGATAAGACTTTGGTCTGATTTCTTGTAGTCTTTGTGCTATAAGTTTGAAAAGATTAAATTAGCTTAATTTGTGATTAGGAGTTGAGAAGAATTATAAGTCTTTGTGCTTGTGACAATTCCCATATTAGGTGATTCTTGAATGCATTATACTTATAGACTTTGTGCTGTTATATGTTGCAACTTGTTCTTAAATTATCTTTCTAAAAGGGTAGATAGGATCTCATATTCTCAAGACTTTGTGAATGGAGATTATTTTCCCATCTCGGAGGAGGTGACGGAAGTCTTTGTGCTTTTAGGAAACTTCATTTCCTCTCTCTCAATTTTATTGCAGGCTGTTGTAAGAGTCTTTCTCAAAGTTATTGTTACTTTTCTGTGAAGAGAAAAGAATATAATCTTTCCTAAAAAGAGAGGAAAGGTATACAAAGGGGGAGCCTTCCCTAAATTAGGAGTATTATACTCACACACTGTGGGAAACCACAATTTTGCATATCCTCAAGGTATACAAAATTTTCAACGAACATGTTCAGTTTGGGATCTGATGTAGTCACATGGACTAGCAAGAAGCAATGAGCAATGGCTCTCTCCTCGACAGAAGCAGAGTATCGAGGAGCAGTTAAGGAGGCTTGTAAGGCAGTTTGGCTTCGTTGGATGCTTGCGGATATGCAAATATCTCAAGCAGGTCTGACTCCCTTGTTTTGTGATAATCAGGGAGTTCTCAAACTTGCCAAAAATCCAGTCTTCCATGAAAGAACCAAGCATGTGGAAACTCATTGTCACTTCATTCAGATGCTTGTTGAAAACGGATCAATTCAGTTGTTGTATGTTCTGACAAAGGATCAAATAGCAGATATTCTCACCAAGTCGCTCAGTCCAAATAAGTTCGTAAAATTCAGGGAGCATCTTGATGTAGTTGACAGATTGAGCATTAAGGGAGGGTATTAAAATAATATTTATTATTTATCATATAATACACAATATTCTATTTTATTTGTAATTTTTAGATAAGAACGTTTCTTAACGTTCCTCTACAGTTTCTTTTTAGAAATTTGCCTTCTTTGTAAATCTCTGTATATTATTTATTGAAGCTTTCACTTCATTGTAAATACATCAAATTATTTTTTCCTATTACTTTTCATAATATTTTATTGATAATGCCCTAGGTCTTGCCCCAACATACCACTCAAGATTTTATCTTTAAAAACCATAAATGACCATCCCTATACAAGCACATATATGTTCTTCACATGATTTTTCCTTGTATGAAAATCCTAATTGGCTACTCAAAATAGACAAGCATACTCTACAAATTTGAACATCTTATTTACTATGAAATCTTACTAAGTCGTGGAGAACAATCAATAGCTGAAATTTGATGAAAACTTGCTAAAACCAGGCACACTTTTTAAAAGAATTCACTTTTTAATTTGACAGTAGTGGTAGAAGGATTTGCACATAGGGTTTGGCATCTATAGAGCGTTTTGGCGGCCTATGTTGCTATCTTTGTATGGCCATGGGCCTATTTTGGTTGTGGATCACATCTTATCTTCCCCCTTGGCTTTTCTCTGTGTTGCGACCTATAGAAATAGGATGTGACTCTTTTCCCACACTATCCCAACACTTCGACACTCTTTTCTCAATTTTTTGGCAGACGCTACCTACATGATGGCCATTGGGGGTCCAGAGGACCCCCAAACTTATTCTTTAAAGATGTTCTTGATGGAGGTGAGTCTTCCTTCTCCGAACATGAAAATGCAGTTAATTTTCTTTTGCATGCAACAAAGGAGTCTAAAAATGCCCAACTTTTGAGGTCTCATCTACAACCCAATGGATGCTTGGAGATATGCAAAGATCACCTTGTTGTGGTGATTAACCTTGAAACCATAGTTGACAAAGTGCTATATTTATTGGAGCATCCATTAATTTGCAAGTTCATGGGTCTCTATATTTTCATGGCTCTTCTGGAGTTGTGGGTTAGGAAGAATTGGAACCTTGAAGGTGATATGTAAATCATATTAGTTGTGAATAGGTATTTCTTCATTGTGATCTCTCGAATGGTAGATTGAAACATGATTTTCAAAGGAGGTCCCTTATTTTCATAACGAAGCAGGTTTATACATCAAACCTTGGCATGTAGGGTTTTCTAATCTTCTCCTTTGTTTCCTTTGCTCAATGATCCTTAAAGATTACCTGATCTCTTGATTTTGACCACGTTGTGGTCTCTTTTCACCTTTATTGGGGTCTAAGGGCATGAATCTCTCAAATATGACCCAATTTTTGTAAGGCAACGACACCAAATGTTTATTGCTCTATCTAATAAAATAAATACATGAAATAATAATAAAGATGACAATGCATAGTAGATATAGAAGTAAAATATATCTTTATTCGCACATGAAATTATTACAGAATAAGACCAGAGATGGTCAATCAAAGATCAATGTTGATCTGACTAGATCATACTTCCCTTTCCTTGATGATACACAATCTATTTAAAGGACCTAATGGTTTCCAAGAAGAACACAACCGTCAAGCAACCAATGCTTATAACTACCTGAAGGCGACAACTAATACAAAAAATTAATACATATTTGGATAATCAATTTTATCGAAACACAATAATGGACATTGTACATTGACTACAAAGGGCATGGAAACAAGTGGAAAATGAGACAAAATTAGATTTCAAACATTGTCACAGTCAACATACTATTGCAAACCCTAGTGTGTCACTCATTCCATGCATTTGGATTAAAGATAAGATCATGAAGAGTCATACAAAATATGTTGTGAATTCTCACAAAGTTATGAAGGTGCAATGCTCATAGTTCAAGGGCCAATCCATGGAGTTAAGTTCTACATGTAAATACAAGTTTATGATGCTTGATATAAATGACGGTCTAATGGATGTAGTCACAATTGCAATGATAGGGAGATGCTCAATATTAGAAGCTGGTAAGCAATGTAGACGTCATTTTGATATTCAAGTTTTTCTAACTAAGTATAGTGTGTTGTTGGAATCAAGCTACAAACAAGTTTGCCACCCTTGGATGTATGAAGGAGAATTCACGAAGGATAAGAGACCACAAGATGGTTACACCATTCCTCACACAAGAACGCACAATAGCTTGTCATCACAACGGATAAACACAAGGGGAAAATTAGTGCTTTGAGGCAATGAAGATAGAGCTAAGAAAATGGAATAAGTTGTAATGTCCCCTTCTCGAGCATGATCTTTCCAGTTGACCGTTGGCCTATTCCGAAGACCCGTAGGCTATTCGGAAGGTGAAATTAGGGTTTCATGTTTTGAAGGATGCTCTTGCTCGAGGTTGATTGATTTAATGGAGGATTTTTTCTGGGTTTTCAGAGAGCTTCGCAGTGGTATGTTTTCCTTGGCATTCTGAGCATCTTCAGGAATTTACTATTTTTAGTAAATTCTATTTCTAGCAGTGGTCCTGTTGGTTTCGGCACGGTTGGCTTTCCATTTCAAACTGATCAGTTGGTTTACTCATTTTTGGCTTTGGGGCACAATTGGAGAGCTAAGTCGAATTATTTTAATTAAGTCATGTTTTAATGTTATATTTTAACATTGACCCCCCTTTGGCCTAGCAACTTCACTTTAAGTTGTTTTTCAAAGATGTTCTTTTTGGGTGGCGCTTCATTGAAGGAAATTAATTATATTTCTTATAAAGAAGTTTAATTCAAGCATAAATTAGACGCCAACTTCAAGGAAGAAATAAAGTGATATTAAAAGTCAGTTTTGCTTCGGAAAGTGGGACGCCACCTATTGGAGAATTAGGGTTTGAGTCAAAAAAGAAGATTAGGGTTTCGAGAAGGGTCAACTGGAAATTATAAAAGGAAGCCATTGGTTCTCATTTGGATTATCTTTGGTCTACAGGAATGTTATGCTGCCGGATTGGCTTTGGGATTACTTCGAGGAATGTAAGCCTCCTAGCTTGGCATTGCTTCTCGCTTGAAAGATAGCGACTAGTGGTGAGATAGTATAGTTTTGAGTGATTTGTAGTGGCTTTATGCATTGTAGTCAATGTGTGGCTTTGTAGATCAGTTTTATGCATATTAGAGAGATTCAGGAATTGCATATTCTTCATAGCAGATTGTTGTTTTCATTCATAAGTCAAAAAATACAAAAAGAATCATTCTGGGCATTGTTTAGATCTCTCTGTCTGTGAAGGGCGAACCTTTTTCTTGAGTTTCAGATTTTTTAATGTAGCATTGAATTTTTAAAGAGAAATCGCCCTCTTGCTGGGCCGTACCATTTGATTTTGTCTTGGAATTCGTGCATATTTAATTAAGGGTCTTTTGATCAGTTTTCAATGCCCTATCTTGGTCGCCTTCATCATTAGGGTCCATTGCACTTCGTTTCATATCAGTTGGATGAGTTGTGAGCGAGATATGATCATTTAAGTATGGTGATAGGTTGCTGGTTATTAATTTAAAGTGCAGATCTGTTGAAAATCAGAATCATCATTTTAGTCCCTGAGAGAAGTTATTGGTTTTGGCATCCTTGATTAAGCAGAGGAGAGTTCTTTTATATGATGTAATGCTAATCTGTTATACTCATATGCTTTTGGCAGGCGAATGCTCTTCATATTGTAAGCTGACAGCAGTCCTTTAATCTTGCTTTATCATGATTTGTAATGCTCATCTTTACATTCTGTAATCGCATTTGTATTTCTTTTATCTCCGCCATATGGTCGCCTCATTTCCGTATTGGATTGAGTAGCACATACTTGGTGTTGAGTGTGCTTTCAGTATATTAGGTGGTAGAGATCCTCTGAACATATGCTCGTCGCTCGCCGGCGCATTCTTGGTAAGAGTTCTCGTATAAGAATTTCAATTAAGACCCTCTGACCATATGCTCGTCGCTCGCCGGCACATTCTTGGTTAGAGTTCCTTCCAGCTCTGTTTCTGCTTTCAGATCCTCTGACCAATGCTCACACCTTGCCCACATCGGGATCCTGGTGTACATTCTGGTTAGAGTTGCTTCAGTATCGTTTTGGTTTAGAGCTAACCCTAACGACTGTGTATTGCTCTGCTGATTGTAATTGAAAATAAAAAAAAATTTGGCTCGGAATAATTCATAAGTAGCTTGGCCCGAACATTGAATGGAGACAACCATGGCTTCTTCTATAGGTGAGTCACTTTAGCATGATAATATTGAGTCTATTTTGGATGAGTATACTACGGTGTTCAATATTATACCTCTAGGATGGCCACCAAGTAGAGGATTTTGTCAAGAGATAGGGAAGAGACATGTGGGAGATATCATTCCTAGTGAAGAAGTGATTGGCACCATAATAAAGATTCAACAAGGTGTTCATGCTAAAATTAGAGTAGCGTAGCAAAATCTTGGTGGTGAGTTTAGTTGTCTCATAAGGAAACTCTTGGCCTTGTGGGGGTTTGAGGACGCCTTCAAGCAATGGAGGGAGAACACCATTAGTCATCAAATCAAGGAGGAGAATACAATAAGTTGGTTACATTCCTTGCCTAACTAGAGTCAAACGTGCAAAGGTATAATCATGCATCTCATCACAAGCCTCTCAAAAGTTTGCATTTATGTTGTTGTGAATCATGCATGCTTCATGGTTATTTCTCCACAAGTAATTAAATTGTTTTTCAAAGAGATGATCAAGTTGCTTAGATTGCATAAAATTATAAATGAGGGAAATGGTAGCTCCCATAGCACTTTTTGGAAAGACTTTTTTCTTTTGATAGGCATTGGATTCAAGAAAAATGTGTTATCACGGAATCTAGCAGCGCTCGTTCCACGGATAACCCCCCTACGAAACTTGTCCGTTTCCTAGGATTCATGAAGTTCAGGTACGCATAACGAGGTGATTTTCAAGCCACCTCGAAATGCGTTCCCAAGTCTCGAATAGTCAATTCGAGCGTTTCCCCTTGTTCGCCTCGCAAAGACCTTCGAAACGAGATCTTTCGCGACGTTTCACTGTTCATACTTAGCAAATTACAAAAAATGCAGTGGCACTGAAAAAGTGCGTTCCTGCCTTGAAGCAAAATTGACTAAGTCTGGAAATGCAAGGGCGCTAAAATTTAGCGGCCCTGCATGCAGTGAAATTCCAAAAAAATGTAATAGCGCTAAATTTTAGCGCCATTACATTTTTCTTCAACACTTAAACTTTTTTATGGCCCTGGCACGTTTCTTCATGTTTTCGCGTTTTTCGTCAATCGTGCCACTTTTCGTGCCTAAATTTATTGCTTGACTTGAGTTAGGTTTTTAATTTTCCTTTTCACTTAAGTGAATGAATTCGCCATTTTATTGTTTACATTTCATGTTCTCTTCTTCCTCTTGCTGTGCAAGCTTGCCTCCCGACTGCAAATCGCGTTTTTGAGGTTTTGCATTCTCCCTCAGCATTCTCCGCGCCTTGGTTCTGGTAAGTCGTTTCTTTCTTGTCTTCTTCCATTTTTATACATTCTTGTTTTTGTATATGCGTTTTTTCTACATGTTCTTTTCCACGTTTTTTACATCACAACCCTACGCATTTTTTGTTTCTGTTTTCCTCCATTTCGCGTCTTGTTCTTCTCTCCATTCGCGTTTTTCTCTCCTACGCATTCTTTTCTTTTCTCCCTATGCATTATGGTTTTCTCCATTCGCGTTTCTTTCCTTCCCTTACACGTTTCTTTCCCCATTCTCCTCTGTGCGCGATGTTCTTATAACTTGTATCTATCCAATATGTTTGTGATGAACTCTTTCTTTGTTGCTCTCTTCATGCGTTATGGAGCGAACTTTGAAATCTCAAAAAAGAAAGAGTTCTTGATAAGATCCTTGAATGCGTATGAAATGGGATGGAAACAAGTTCAGAAGTTTTCATGTTACAAAAATTGCATGTTGCTAAGCCCGAGCGCCTTCGCCATTCCCTCTTACATTTACATTTTCAAAATTGCCAAGGCAATGCTAAAGCGCTAAATTTCAGCGCTGTGACATTTTGACAATGTTAAAATTTGCCTAACACTGGAAAGTGTAAGGGCGCTAAAATTTAGCGCCCTTGCACCAAAAGCAATTTTCCCAAAAATGTAAGGGCGCTGAATTTTAGCGCCCTTACACTTTTTTCAGGCTTTTTCCAATTCTTCCCAAATGAACATTTTTGACCAGTGCACTCCTGAGCCTCGTTTTTCCGCCTTCGTGCATCGTTTTGCGTGCCTCGCCATCCGCTCCATGCTTTTCCATCCTCGTGCTCATTTCACGGTTTCCCATGTTTCCTAACAATTGATGTTTGTTCTGGCTAAACGGATTGCAGTCTACTTTCAAAGATCGTCAAATCAAGATTGATCATCGCTCCAGTTCTTTTTGATGACTGCTACGAAGCCTCCTTCTTCTTCAAAAGCAAAAAGCAAGATGAAATACAAATATCAAGGCGTCTATCCGCCAGCTATGGTGCTTTCCAAAGTCGAAGAGATAAAGGATACAGAAGTTGGTCATCAAGACTTGGTTGACTTCGCAAAGCTAACCGAGACGAGGCCTCTTCCCGATTCAATGAGAGCAATCGTACACAGCAACCTCCACTTGGTGGCAATGTTTCCTACAGCTGCGCACAATACCGAGTTTGTTCTTCAAGTTGCGTCTCATTACATCAGAGAAAGCAGAAGCGTGATCGACTCTTCCGGGCACGAGATTCTAAGACTCGACCCCGACTTCTTTGACATTGTCTTCAAAGTCCCTCATATGGAGAAATATATTGACATCTCTATATCGAAAGCACAGGAGATCTTTGATGCTGATCCCAATAAAGCTAAACAATTGATAAACACTCAATGGCTCAAAAAGCCTAGATCATCTGTTTCTAGATGGCCGAAAGGACTCCTGAGAAGTGACTTCAAAGATGACGTCAAGGATATGATCACGTTTCTAAGCAGAGTAAAGGGCTTGCCGGAATCTTCCACCTTTCACGACTGGATGTATGAGTACATCAGGATCATAAGAAGGCAGAAGGTGCATATCGACTGGGGCAAACAAATCAGTGATGAGATGCATGAGCAGTTGATCAATGCTCCTTCTACATTGAAGTTCTACATGACTTCTTACTTGGTGTACGCAGCGGCTGTGATGAGACAATTCCCAGGTCTATCCACAAAGGGGAATCGAATGATGGTGCCTGTGTATAGATATTTCTATCAGTTGGAGCTAAAGGAGAGCTTTCATCATTCCAGACGGGTCACTGATGCTTTCTTTGCGCCTTTACTCTTCAACTTTGATCCAGCTTTGGAGAGAAGAAGAGTATCCGACGAGGCTTATAAGGTGGTAAGTAAAGTTGGATGCATTTTTCTCCAATTCCCAACGTTTACTTACTTGAGAGTAGGTTGTTACACCGGTTGTCCCTACATGCTACCACGTTATCCTTCGGATAAGTGGGTTCTCATGGAAACATGCAGACAGTTGATGTCAGTGCAGAAAGAACGAAGAAGCAACCACAAGCGTGGATTCAAGTTCCCACTGACCATCGGCAGATATACTATCCAAACTACACAAAAAGCTAAGTCTGTCTATGCTGAAATGCAAATCATGACCATCAAAACCTACAGGTATAGGTTTGATTTTGACTACCGAGATGTTAGAAAGAAGTTGCAAAAAGGTCACCAACACAGGTACCGTTTTGAAGACATCTGGGCAGATTGTAGAGATGAAGAAGCCATTCGTAAAATGGACTATTGCAGGTTGACAGTTCAACAAATCAAAGATCTTGGTATCGCTGACCTACCAGAGGATTTTGAGGATTCAGGTGATATCATCAACGCTGTCTATGATGAGCAAGGCATTGCTAAAAGGCCGTTGCCTGCAATACAATGGTCTAGAAAAGAGGTTACCAGCATGAGAGAAAGGCTGAGACCAATCCTAGCCAATACAGAAGAATGGTTACATAAACATGGTCATGCAATGAAAAGTTTCAGGACAGACTCAGAAGGAGAGGAGTCCGAAGCAGAAGCTCGCCAACAGCAAGAACTCCGCGACAAAAACAAATCAGCGGTCGTTCCCACTTCTTCGCGAAGAGGTCCTAGGATCAAGTTCATTGTTGGTAAGAAAGATACCCAGGCTGTCCAAGAGACAGAAATCACGGAATCTCATCCATCTCGTTCTAAGGGTAAAAAGCCTGCTCAGGAGGAGATAGATTCCGATGAAGAAGAAACTACAAGCGACCAATCGGCTGAAGATGAAGATTCAGCAGAAGCAGACTCCGACGCCGAAGAGGTTTCTGAAAGCGGGCAAGAGTCTGATGAAGATTCTGAAAAAGGATCTAAAGGTGACTTTGAAGGTGAGCCAGAATCTGTAATGAACTGGACCAAATTTTTTTTTGATTTTTCACAAAAGATTACAATGCAACACGCACCCGTTAAGGTTAGCATAAACCAAAACGATGCGGAAAGTAACTCTAACCAGAATGTACACCAGGATCCCGATGTGGGCAAGGTGTGAGCATTGGTCAGAGGATCTCAAAGGAAAATGCTGAACAAGAACTCTAACCACGAGATGTGCCGGTGAACGACGAGCATTCGGTCAGAGGATCCCTATCTAATGCAATACTGAAAATTAGCTCAACACCAAGTATGTGCTACTCAGTCCGTGATGGACAAGAGGCGACCATATGGCGGAGACTTAGGAAATTACAATGCAAACAAGTAAATAGGCGGCAAGCCAGCCTCTTCCACTTATTCAGTGGGAAAGTACAATAACTCAAATTGCAAGATAAAGATGAATTGCTGATAGTACTACTAACAACTTACAAATTGTATCAGAATTGTTCAATTAAACTAGAACTTTGAAGTCTTCATTGCTGCAGCTGTGAAGAGTATCTTTCTAGGAACAAAATACAACTTATAATGCTCAATCCTTTAGCAAGAGATGATTAGCTTAATTCTGATCTATCAGACCTGCAATTTAAATGTGAAATCTGCAAACCAATCCTCACTCAATCGCTCATATCTCACTCAATACATACTCAATTGACAAAATAACAAATGCAGATTGCTCTAGACACAAAGGCGCCCAAAACAAGACCTCTAAACCTCACCAAACATCCTTAAAACTTTCTGCACACATCCCAAGGCTGAGACAGAATGGTACGGCCCTCTTAAAAGGGCGAACTTGCTAGATAAAATCCATCACAGCAAAATAAAATCTATAACTTTGCAAGGTGGGTCGCCCCAATGAGGAAAGATGATATATTGAATACCCAAAACGATATCTTTTTGTATTTTTGATTTATGAATGAAAACTGCCTACAGCTATGCAACATCAGCAACTTTGAAATATGACAAAATGCTTGAATAATATCAGCTAAATGCAAGAAATTCAACTACAATGCCAAAACAACCCAATTACAAGCTAACCTCTCAACTAGTTGCTATCTTTCAAGCAAGAAGATGAGCCAATGTGTTATCACGGAATCTAGCAGCGCTCGTTCCATGGATAACCCCCCTACGAAACTTGTCCGTTTCTAGGATTCGTGAAGTTCAAGTACGCATAACGGAGTGATTTTTGAGCCACCTCGAAATGCGTTCCAAAGTCTCGACTAGTCAATTCGAGTATTCCCCCATGTTCGCCTCGCGAAGACCTTCGAAACGAGCTCCTTCGCGAAGTCTCACTGTTCGTACTTAGCGAATTGTGAAAAATGCAGTGGCACTGAAAAAGTGCGCTCCTGCTCTGAAAGCCAAAATTTGGCTAAGTCTGAAAAGTGCAAGGGCGCTAAAATTTAGCGCCCCTGCATGAAAGTGAACTTTTTCCAAAATGTAATAGCTCTAAATTTTAGCGCCATTACACTTTTTGCAGACACTTAAACTTTTTTGGCCCTGGCACGTTTCTTCATGATTTTCGCGTTTTTCGTCAATCGTGCCACTTTTCGTGCCTAAATTTATTGCTCGACTTGAGTTAGGTTTTCGATTTTCTCTCACTTGAAAGTGTTTTATTTCGCCATTTTCATTGTTTATGGTCTTTGTTCTTCTTTTCTTCTTGCTGGGCGAGTTTTCTTCAAATTGCAAACACGTTTTTCTGAGAATTTTGACATCCCTTTCCAACACTCTTCGCGTTTCATTTTGGTAAGTCGTTATCTTTGTTTTATCTCTTTTCTTCTTTCGTTTTTGTACATATCTGGAGATTTTCATGAGACGTTTTTATCTTACCCCAAGCGCTATTTCCATACATTCCTACATCTGTTTTATCCAAAATATACCCAAGATGCTGAAGCGCCAAAATTTAGCGCCATGACATGATAAATATGTCAGAATATTTTCTAACTCTGAGAAATGTAAGGGCGCTAAAATTTAGCGCCCTTGCATCAAAAGTGAAATTTCCAGAATGTAAGGGCGCTGAATTTTGGCGCCCTTACACTTTTTCCAATTTTCTATAATCTTTTCCAGTTGAACTTCAAACTTGCTTGATTTACTCCTGAACTTCTTTCCCTCCATTTTGTGTATCGTTTTGCGTGCCTTGTCATCTGCTCCACGCTTTCCCATCATTGTTGCTCGCTTCGCGCTTCCCAATCTGCTTTTTCGCTAACGCCTGTTGATTCACCATCCTTGCAGCTTTCTCTCCAGATCTTGTCAAGTGATCCCGAAGGTGATGTCCTTTGATCTTGGTTCTTCCAAATAAAAAGTTCACGAGGAGACCAGGAAGAAGTATGAAGACTCTGCGCCCAAGCAAAGAAACATGAAGAAGCTTCCTGTTCTCCAGTGTTAGACATTTCGGTGCATCATATGCATCTTTGTAAATATTTCTCGACATTTTCGAGATGTCGGTTGTAAGTAGCAATTACACAAGTCAAAAGATGTAATATTTTCAAAACAAATTACGCTTTGACTTTGGTCAAAGTTACGTGAATCTCTAAATGCGGCTCACCTAACTTTCCGCATTTTCTCAATCTCTTCCTTCTTTTTGCTCATCCTCTTCCTATATAATGTGAGGGATTTTCATTTATCAATATTATCTTTTTAGCCTTTTACCTTGAAGTGCTGCCCTTTGTAAAAGCAAATGCAGTGAAACTTCGTTCATACTTTGTGAGATGATTCAATCAATAAAAGAGTTGCAAGCCAAACTTTCGCGTTTGGGTTCGATACTTTTGTAAGTTGATTTGATTTAGTAGCGGTGATTAGTTCGAGGAATCTGAAAAGACTCTAAGTGGTTGATGTAAACTTTGTGTTACATCTATTATTTAGATTGCATTGTATTTCTTTTATCATTGGTTGAATGATCTATAAGACTTTGCGCTTATAATCATTCATGCTCTTGCATGTTCTTGTTGAATAATCTACAAGACTTTGTGCTTGTAATTATTCATACTATTGGATACTTTGTCGAAGGATCTACAAGACTTTGTGCTTGTAATCGTTCGTGCTATTAACACTTTTGTTGAAGGATCTACAAGACTTTGTGCTTGTAATCGTTCATGCTGTTTGAAGAATTGTTGCGTCTAAGAAGACTTTGTGCTTCTAACATAGCAAACGATACGTTTATGCAGATCCAACATTGATAAAGCTACGGAACGACTTTGTGCCTTCGTGAGCTTTCCCATTTTATTTTCTTTTGTTTGTTGTTAATTACTTCTGGTATCTCTACGCTTCGCTTTGACGAGATAGAGATATTGGCATTACTGCTGGTTGTTAGTTTTTAGTTATCAAGAATTCGGAACTTCCAACACGTGAAACATTGTAAACATCTTCTCTGAAAAAAGAGAGAAGTATGAATGTAACACACCCCCCCCACTCCGTGACTTTCGTGTACATTGTGTAATTACTTTTGTGTTTTACTATTGTTTCTCTTAGCAGTAAGAAGGGCGCCTCCCCTTTCCGAGAGGAGAGATTCACATCTCACATAGCTGTGGCTGAAGTCCAAGTTGTGTAATCTGTCGAAAGTTGATTACATAATTTTCACCCAACAGTTTTTTGGCGACTCCGCTGGGGACACGATACGCATTCTAAAGCCTCATGCTTTCGTTTGAAGTATACCTGTGTCATTTTCTATTGTAATTTATTTTCTTGTAAGTTTTTCAAGATTTCACCAAGGACATGTAAATGGCTGCTCAAGGTCCTTGGGGAAATGCTTTTGGTCCGTTGAGCCTAGTTCTACCCCTACATGCTCTTCCTGAAGGCTCACGGAAGAACTTTCCCAAGTTTTTTGGTGATGGAGAACAACATCCTGACGAGCACGTTGCTGCTTTCTACATTGCTTGTGGAGTTCATGGTGTTGAATACGAAGATGTATCTGTAAGGCTGTTTGTGGAGACTCTCCAAGGCGTTGCTGCAGATTGGTTTTATCATTTGGCGCCAAGTACCATCACAAACTGGGCAACTCTCATAGCCAAGTTTGAAGAAAGGTTCAAGCCTCTTGAAGATGCTCATGCTTTGTTGGCTCAGCTCACCCAGTTGAAGAAGGAATCTCACATGCCCATGCACGAGTTCATTGCTCACTTCAACAAGTTGACACGAAGAATTCCAACTGTTGCTCAACCTACAGCTGAGAACTTGAAATGTTTCTTTGTAAATGCTCAAGTGCCTGAGGTTGGTTTCCTATTGAGAAGAGCACCTCCAGCTACTCTTGCAATTGTGCAGACCTTGGCGACAAAAATTGAAGATGATCTCATTCTTGCTGGGCAAATAAAAATTGACTCAGATGAATCTGAAGAAAGCTCTTCTTTGGAGTTATTTTCTTCCATCACAAGGAGGGATCCTATGGTGCAAAGGTTGGCAAATGAGCTATTTGACCTCAAAAAGCAGTTAGCTCAAGGCATGTTTTCTGTGCCTTGCAAGGACGTACCAAGGAGGTCAATTTCAAATACTGCTCATAATTTTGCTGTTGGTAATCAACACAAGTTATCTTCACCTCCAAAGAGGCTTGCTCTTGAGGTACCATTAGTAAAAGGAGCAGTGAAGCATCCTGACTCCGATCCAAGTGATCTCGCTGTTCTCTTCCGAGAAAAGGAAGTAGACATAGCTGGCGACTCCCAATTCTGGTTTATGCAGTCTCAGAAAGCCATTGATGAAGAGCAAAATGATGAAAGTCATTTTGTTGAAGTTCAAGTGAATGAAAATAATCTTTTCTTGAGATCTGAAAAGATGGACATGCATGCAGGTTTCAGTCAAGTTGAAAAGAATGCATCTGTGTCACGTGAGGACCTTCTTATAAATAATTCAGATTTTCCCAAGTCTGAGGATGGTGAACATCATATTGAGGTATGCAATGCAATCATATCTTCATTTGAGTCACATGAAGGAGATCATCCCAATCAGCATGAGGTTGCCATGGTTGATGAATCAGTTGTTGAGGTAGCAACTGGTAAGAAGCATTCAATCTTTGATCGATCAAGGGAATGTCCCATAAGACATCTTGCTTGGTTGGAGGCCAATGGGAAGACAGAGGTTCCACTTGCACCTGAGCGTGAAGATAAACTTGAGGATGCAGTTAAAGATATATTTGTAGATGCACAGGAGCAGCCTGGATTCAATGATTTATTTTGGAGCAGCAGTATATCCATAATATTTTCAAAGGTAGCTGAACCTGTTCATCTCTTTCATGAAGCAATGCTTCAACCTCATCTACATGTAGCTGCTAATGATCATGAAAGGCCTTGCAAGCTGCTGAAGAAAGGAAACTATTTTGTTGAACCTGTGAACGGTTTCATTTGAGAAGGTCTCATTAATGGCTAGTTTTAATTAGGTAGGTTTTTCCCTTTTCAATAAGTGCATTTGCATAAGTTTGCGTCTTGTTTTCGTAAATTTGTTTTTCGTCGTTGTCACCTGACTCCAAGCCCAATGGATGGATAAAGGCACTTGAATTCTGGAGTTCTTCTCCCTTCATTTGTTTCAAAGAACGGTTGAAGGAAGATCCCCAACAGGAGCCTGCTGTTATCACGGAATCTAGCAGCGCTCGTTCCATGGATAACCCCCCTACGAAACTTGTCCGTTTCTAGGATTCGTGAAGTTCAAGTACGCATAACGGAGTGATTTTTGAGCCACCTCGAAATGCGTTCCAAAGTCTCGACTAGTCAATTCGAGTATTCCCCCATGTTCGCCTCGCGAAGACCTTCGAAACGAGCTCCTTCGCGAAGTCTCACTGTTCGTACTTAGCGAATTGTGAAAAATGCAGTGGCACTGAAAAAGTGCGCTCCTGCTCTGAAAGCCAAAATTTGGCTAAGTCTGAAAAGTGCAAGGGCGCTAAAATTTAGCGCCCCTGCATGAAAGTGAACTTTTTCCAAAATGTAATAGCTCTAAATTTTAGCGCCATTACACTTTTTCCAGACACTTAAACTTTTTTGGCCCTGGCACGTTTCTTCATGATTTTCGCGTTTTTCGTCAATCGTGCCACTTTTCGTGCCTAAATTTATTGCTCGACTTGAGTTAGGTTTTCGATTTTCTCTTTCACTTGAAAGTGTTTTATTTCGCCATTTTCATTGTTTATGGTCTTTGTTCTTCTTTTCTTCTTGCTGGGCGAGTTTTCTTCAAATTGCAAACACGTTTTTCTGAGAATTTTGACATCCCTTTCCAGCACTCTTCGCGTTTCATTTTGGTAAGTCGTTATCTTTGTTTTATCTCTTTTCTTCTTTCGTTTTTGTACATATCTGGAGATTTTCATGAGACGTTTTTATCTTACCCCAAGCGCTATTTCCATACATTCCTACATCTGTTTTATCCAAAATATACCCAAGATGCTGAAGCGCCAAAATTTAGCGCCATGACATGATAAATATGTCAGAATATTTTCTAACTCTGAGAAATGTAAGGGCGCTAAAATTTAGCGCCCTTGCATCAAAAGTGAAATTTCCAGAATGTAAGGGCGCTAAATTTTGGCGCCCTTACACTTTTTCCAATTTTCTATAATCTTTTCCAGTTGAACTTCAAACTTGCTTGATTTACTCCTGAACTTCTTTCCCTCCATTTTGTGTATCGTTTTGCGTGCCTTGTCATCTGCTCCACGCTTTCCCATCATTGTTGCTCGCTTCGCGCTTCCCAATGCTGCTTTTTCTGCTAACGCCTGTTGATTCACCATCCTTGCAGTTTCTCTCCAGATCTTGTCAAGTGATCCCGAAGGTGATGTCCTTTGATCTTGGTTCTTCCAAATAAAGTTCATCGCGGGGAACCCGAGGGAAGAAGTATAGAAGACTCAGCAAACAAAGAAACATGAAGAAGCTTCTGTTCTCCGGTGTTGGAGCATTTCCGGTGCATCCCATTATGCATCTTGTAAATATTTCTCGACATTTTCGAATGTCAGTTTGTAAATTGTAATTACACCAAGTCCAAAGATGTAATATTTTCAAAACAAATTACACTTTGACTTTGGTCAAAGTTACGTGAGATCTCCTAAAATCGCTCACCTAACTTTCCCTGATTTTCTCAATCTCTTTCCTTCTTTTGCTCATCCCTCTTCCTATATAATGTGAGGGATTTTCATTGTAATATTATCTTTTAGCCTTTTGCAACGAAGTGCTGCCCTTTTGTAAGCAAATCTGTGAAACTTTGCGTTCATACTTTGTGAATGAGATTCAATCATTAAAGAAAAGGATTGCAAGCCAAACTTTGCGTTGGATTCGATACTTTTGTAAGTTGATTTGATTTGGTAGCGATTAGTTCGAGGAATCTGAAAGACTCTAAGTGGTTGATGTAAACTTTGTGTTACATCTATTATTTAGATTGCATTGTTATTTTGTTTATCATTGGTTGAGTGATCTATAAGACTTTGCGCTTATAATCATTCATGCTCTTACATGTTCTTGTTGAATAATCTACAAGACTTTGTGCTTGTAATTATTCATTCTCTTGGATACTTTGTCGAAGGATCTACAAGACTTTGTGCTTGTAATCATTCGTGCTCATTGACACTCTTGTTGGATGATCTACAAGAC